>JAHWFP010272930.1:338812-365863 GCA_023313725.1 Lithobius niger
AAATTTTTAATTTTCGTCGTCAGGTTAGCAATAAAATTAAAGCATGGTAAAAGCCACTAAGACATCCTACATTAAAAGCATAAAAACAGTAATTTAAAATGGATAAAAACCACCAATTTATCCCCTCAAAAGAGGCAGAATGGCAGCTGAAAAGCAACGACCCACCTGCTCCGTTGGGAAACCAAGTCGCAAGGCAAGGTGTATGCAAATCAAGGTATATGCAAATGCATTGCAACTTTGAAACACGTGACCCTGACTTGCATACACCTTGCCTTGTGACTTGGTTTCCCAACGGAGCAGGTGGATCGTTGCTTTTCAGCTGCCATTTCTGCCACTTTTAAGGGGATAAATTGGTGGTTTTATCCGTTTTAAATTACTGTTTTATGCTTTTAATGTAGCATGACTTAGTGGCTTTTGCCATGCTTTACTTTTATTGCTAACCTGATGACGAAAATTGAAAATTTTTGAAACGTTGTTTGTATTTTTATGTAGCACTGCTTGGTTTGCCTTCACATGATCTGTTACCGTGCTTTTTTACTCCATTGCAAACAATACATATAACCACTCACACGAACCAGACATAAAATATAAAGCAACTAACACAGACAAATAATAAAAAAGAAGTGCATGTAATACACAAATTAAGCTACATTTCAAACACAAATTGCGTCAACTTTCTGGCATAACCCGTCAGTAAAAACAATCCTTGTTCCTTGGAATTGGATGTTCAAATTTAGTTGGTTTCGTTCGACGGATTCCTAATTCGGTTTTTATTTGTGCATCATCACAGTTGTGAGTTCCATGAAGATGTGAGCACTAATGCAGCTAATAAAATCAATATCCTATACTAAACTCGAGTGACACGATGACTATGAGTAGAATGCAGGAATTAACCTCCCACCATAAACAGTGAAGAAGATTACTAAGAATCATTGTTAGGTATTTACGCCTGCTTCGTACATGTTTGCATCTTTCATTATGGACTTTTTTTTAATAGCCCATGGGCAATCACCGGGCTGCAGTAACTGCAGTACAGTCTACAGAAAGCAGAAAATATGAAAACAATATTATACACAAAAAAAACAAGAAATTTCCATTGATATTTATTTTCCATTTAAAAATGGTTGATCGTTTCAAGTAACAAAGAAAATATTAATAACTGGTTTCTTTCTTCACTTCCTATTTCGTCTTGTGAGCATTTTAAATAATGAAGTTATCGAAAACAAACTTCCTTCCATCCACTATATTATGTTCATCAGAGCTGACCATTCCAATGCTGCATTCTTCACTGCTGGGAGCTCCACGACATTGATGTGTAGGCCTACTTCTTTTGCTGACTATGTTCCTGAGTCTTGATTTACACCCACATGAGCACCTCACCGCAGATTGGAGGCATCTGTGAACAAAAACATTTGAACATCTGGGGAATGTACAGGGAAACCAGCCTCCGAATTTCTTCTTTCACCCCACCAATTTAAATCATCCAGAGGGAGGTTTTGAAGATTGGTGAGAACTTCCCCAGAGCTGTGAGAAAACCATTCCTCTTTCCTCAACCAATGAACAGCTCTCGTGTGCTAAGCTCCCATTGGTACCTGGTACGCCATCATCTAGTTGCCCTATGATCTTGCTCAGATCCATGGCAATGGTCGAACTCATTCGAAACAGATCCATAATGGAGAAATCAGTTTTTTTCCCTGTCAATGAATGGCTTGTGCACAAAGTCTAGAGATTGAAATCTGCTCCTAGAAACGTGAAGATCTGGTATGGGGTTGGTCTCGATTTCTTCACATTCGCTTTTCGATATTGATTCCTGACCAGCCAGCCGTTCAAATATGCATGAGCCCCTATTTTTTCTTGATGGAAAATGCTTACGATTGGCTGATACACAGATGTGAAAACACGGGGATGGTGCAAAGGCCAAATAAGAGGACCCAGAAGTAAAAGTCTTCCCTCCTGTTACAAACTGGAGGAAGTAAACAAAGGAAGGGTAAGGTGGACTCATCTTCATGGTCTATCGAACAGGTAAATTTTTCGTTTTGAAGCCACTCCCATACTTTGGCTAATGTCTCCAGCTTGAAATTTTCATTCCAGAAATGTAAGTTCAGGCGGTGAAGGTTAAAATCAAGTACCATTCCTCGGTTTTTCTTGGGGATCCCACAAACAGGATTTTAATGCCCTACAGTACTGGAGTGGTGGATGAATAGCCTCTTTAAGACGTTTATACACTTAACTCTTGCAATAGTGGATCTTCATGTATTTTCTAAAATCCAGCTCAGGGGTTTTAACGAAATGGCTGGAAAACTTACAAATGGTGGGATGCAACTGTCTCGTAATGGATATCTTACAAAAACATCCTCCATAACCTTCTCCAACACTTGTGCATAGTAGTTTAACCTTCCGCTCACTGATCAGCAAAAGGGAGCAGGTGCCTTGAACACATACCTTGGGAAAGGATGACCTCATCCCCTTCCTCTTCCAGGAAATCTCTGCGAGAGGCAAACAAACCTCGTCAGGACGCATGAAGAGTCTTCCTCCAAGGTATGATCAACTGGAACCTATCTCATTTTGCCCTTGTTGCTGGTTGACCCCTGATGAACTCGATGGTATGCTGACCGCATTATGTATTATCTCCGCAACAACATATTATAGACTGTCCGAATTTCTCAATTAAATAAGTCGAAATCAAAGGACGACGCTCTCTCCAAAATTACATCATTTCTTAACTCAGTGGGCAAAGTCAGCTATAATTTTAATGCAGCTGTTGCAGTAGAGTGACCAATTTCTACATGAGACTAGCCAGAAAAAACAAATGCAGCAACCTTTTCTCTTCCTCCACTTGTCTTAAAGGAGTCTTGATGGACTGAAACTTAACTAAACGAGAATCCAACTCCATCAACATTTCCTCTGGTAAGTAGTCAGCTTCTGTGAAAAGTACAACATTTTGATGAAGGTAGCACCGTAGTTAGATGAACAAAAAAAACTCATTTTTTAGAGGGTCATGATGGGGTAACGGTTGATCAAAACAGATTGAATTTTTCTCTTTTATGAAGAAACCTCCCAAATTCAATTACCTGAGCCATCATCTGTTGCCAAAGAAGAGTTTCTATAAAAGTCTCCTCTAGAGAATCCCCAGGAAATTGTTTCTGATCCTACACTTGTTCCTGGCATCAAAAATAATGACAATGATCCAAAGGAGTTGATCCCACAAAATGTCAGCAATTCCCTTTACAATCCCCTGACCCCTGATTACCTTGGTGACATGCTGACACGATTGACTGACATATTATCAATGCTTCTGTAGAAGATGGCAATCACGTAAGTGAAGCAGCTCAGCTGTATTACAAGAATTAGGTGGTAAACAGAGCCCATCAAATCTTTATAGGTGACAAATCTTGTTTGTGAATTACTGGTGAATCACTTGGCCACTTTTTTTAACTGATATTTCGTTTTATTACCTTGTATGAACTATTTTTAAAGTTGAATCGTTCTACAGTAGCTTCTTGGGAACACTAGCAAAATGAAACTTTTTGTTGCGGAATGTTAAGATGATAGTATATTACAGCAGAGCTGCAAATTATCTTCCGAATACTGATGATGTGGTTTACTTTGTGAATGTCAGGAGAGCTCCATTATGAAAGTTCAGTCGCAAAAGATAAATGGATAAACAAATATGAAATATGAACAAACAAATATGGAATAGGAAAACTGAAAATGTGAAAAGTGTCACAGAATAATAACACCAAACCAAACACCGTGGATGATAACAACGAATCAGAAAGTGTCACAATAAAACAAGTGATAAATTAGCCGTACCGACAGCTACACCAACGGTTAGCCTGACATAAAAAAAACAGTGATAACTTTAGGAAAAAAATATTTCAGAAGATATTGATAAAATAAAAAGTCTGTGTAAAATAGATCAAAAACTAAATTTCCTGCCCTAAATATCACAACAATTACAGGAGTATGTCGAATTGGTAAACTTTGCATACAAAATAATAGGTTAACTGCAGTTTGAAAACGACAAACTGAAACACAACAATAAGGAATTGAATGTCAGAGCAGAAGATGTTGAAAACATTTAAAAACTACCACAAATATGAATGATAGGCTTAAAAAAACGTGCAATTGTACAACATAAAAACATGAGTACGACAGAAACCGAAATATTGAATTCTGTTCTGTTGACAAATGTCAATAGAAGATTTGGGAGACACTTTAGAAAGACTTGGATGGAGCTTTGGAAACATTTACTTCAAACTCAATACATATTGAAAAAGCACACAATTGCCTGAAAAGAACAACAGTGGTACTTCTTTGTTTATGGTACAGTTCAAGTTTCGACAAGACAGAGATGAATGGCGTACTGGTAAAAAAGGTGTTACTAACGATACTTGTTTTGGTACGGGTAATGGTATGAAGATATTTATTAGGGAGCAGATGAACCCATATTACATACAATTTGTTTGAAAACCAAAGCAAATGGCATTAAATTTGTCTAATTTAAGGACGGCAAGATAAGAAAGAGGCAGTCTGAAAATAGAAAATAGTGACAATTGTCAAATCTGAAAAAATATCCAACCACAAGGAGAGAATAATAATTAATAATAATATTACATGCCAAACCGCGAAATCAACTACGGTATTCCTCACCTTCCAGTTTATAAATAATATTTTTACACATTCCAGAGAAAGAACTGAATACTTTTTGACACTTGAACCTTCAAATAATATTGATATCGTTCACGTAATTATGTAGTACCAGAAAAAAACGGGAATTCGTTACAAAATTGAAATCAGGAAATTGGAAATCACAATATTGGAAATCAAGAAATTAGAATTAAAAAATAAAACATGTCTTTATAATTTGATGGGGTATGATTCCCACAAGATAACTAGAGATGCAACGAGTCGGAGGGACGATCTGGTGTTACTCATTAGAAACCATAAGAATAACAAAATTCTTGATGTATAACATCTGAATTGACAGAAATTTTAGCTTATTTATGCATCAATAATGTTAATTTAACTCTGCTACTTATCAATAAACAACCGAACACACAAACAAAACTTTTATCAAAAAATTAAATAAACTCCTACTAAACATTGCGATAGAATTTGGATATACTTGAACTAAACACTGATAACACAAACAACGTCACTAATGAAAAGTATTTAAACACTCTTGCAGCAAATGGTTTAGAGTCTAAGATTGATTCCATATTCCTACAGCAGAATTATAATCAAACCCTATAACTATATCCTGCATTGATGATATTTGTATAAATCTACTATTCAGAATACCTGGGGCATTGAAAAAATAGCAGACTATTACATCGCATTAAAAATTTAAATGAAAAATGATTACCTTTGACACTGATTAAGAGAGAGAACAACTTTTCTTGAAAAAATATAACTATTAATGATCTCAGGAATATTAAATGAGAAACATTGTAATATCATATCAATAGTAGATAGTAGTACAGTAGTGGGCCAGAAGTGACGACACAGGTCATGTTACCAACCGGAAGTGACGTCATGATCCAAGATGGTGGCACCCTTAGGATGACCCAAGATGGCTGAGGCCCAAAATGATGTCGGGTGTGAAACGTACCCATATTCGTCAAAACACTGTGTCAAAAGTCAAACACCTTACAAAGGTACCCGTACAAAGGAGAATTGTTTTGTGTAAGGGTGTCAGAAGTAGTAAGGGAAAAAAGAGAAAACAGTCCCTTTTGAACAGTTCCTTTTTTGATGAATTAGCAACTGCACGGTTGGACCAGGTGAGGCACTCTTGGTAATGCTTCTCAAATGTAACGCAGTGTGAAAAAGACGAATTTAGCAATCTCACTGCAGGTCACGGCGGGTCGTGCAGATGCTTCATGAGCATAAATTTTGCTTGAGTACTTTGAAGTGTGTAAAATGAATTAACAACATTTTGGAAGTTGGGAAAATAGGGAAAAAAACAGTCCCTCCAGAAACTTCTATCATTTTTGTCATTTTTAGCCTGCTTCTAAATTAGCATTTTTTTTTGCGTGTTTTGTTTTTATAAAAGGTGATGGGGCCTGCCATTTTTGTCATCTTTACCTTACTTCTAAAAATAAGTATTTTTACGGTTTTTTTTTTAATGATGGTGTTGCTTGTGGGGGGGGGGGGGGGGTTGCATTCCTTATGTGTGTTTTTAGTCTTCTGTACAGCCGTACTGGCTGAGAAGACTTTCGGGACGAATTTGCCTGTCCGTCCGTCGCATTTTTCAACTTCTGAACGACATCAGACAGGAATGCAGCATTATATTCAGTGAATAAAAGTTAGTTTAAAAACACGGCAAATTAAAACATTGGTACTTTCTTTTAGCTGATAGGCTTCCTCGATGTAACCAAATGAAATAATAACATTTGATCGTCGAATTGAAAACCTAAGGGTAACACGCAGCTGTAAAAAACAGACAATTATGCCTAAAATGTAAAAAATAGGCCTAAGAGCTAACACATTTTTAACCAGCAACTATGATGGTTACTGCTTTTAGATTATATAATTGAGATCGATGTTGTAGTGTGTGATAGAAGTCTTTGCCTCAACATTGGAAGTTGCTGAACTTTACAGAAGACCGGTTGCGACTAGGTAGTCGCTGCAGCCGTTTGTTTAGGGAGGTGTGTGTTTTTTCTATGGTGGTGCGTTTTTTCAGTAGTGTAATTTTAAAGTTTGGTTTAAAAAGCAATTGGCCCCGAGCTTTTTTTCATACTAGCCGATTCCAAAAACCGTGTTATTTTTCGCAATAACGATAATTTTTCCCTCAATGACTCCTATTTCATTTGGGCTTATTTTGCTATCCAAATAAGCATTTTTTTTTGCAGTTTGTTCTGTGATTAGTAAGTGGGTTTGTGGGGGGGGGGGGGTAATGAAATGTAGACCAGTGGCTTCGGTTCTTGACCCCCGGTTTTTTTTCATAGCAGTGAAAAAATTTAGCGCTAGCTCTATCCAAATATACCGGGTTACTTTAGAATGTAGCTAACGCAAAATCTTTTCTTCGCAAATGAGCAATTTTTTACTTTTTTTTATTGTGGGATGGGGATTGAAGGTATCTGTTCAATCGCTAAACTTTCATTAGTTTCTATACTTTGTTCATCGACAGTTCCGCGCGCACGTTTGTGACCATCGCCTGGGGCTCAAGGTTAGCGACACTACTGGCCTGATTTTCGTGGCAAGAAAAGGCAGAGAGGGTGTGCCAGCTACGTTCCTTTCCTTTCTTACGTCATCACTGGAAGTTCCTTTCCTTTCCTTAACTGGTTACTTTCAATGATAAAATTAACACGTAACAGACCATTTACTACAAAAAACCATTTAAAATACATTAAAAAACTTTGTGTCTATAATACATATTTTGCGTTTCACTGGCCTATTTTCATCTCACGTGGAAAGATCGCTTTGGTGATCCTCCAATAATTTTATACACTCTGGTGTTTCTGGGAAAGTAACTCTGCCTTTCGGTCAGGGGGTCTAAAACCGACGATTAACGAATAGTGACAGAAAAAAATTCGTATCAAATCACTTACTAAAAAATAAATCGGAAACCCTTTCTGGTGAGCAATCTAATATTTTTTGGCACATCTGTGTATTTTAAAAACCATTGTATCGCGAAAAAACAGCCAATACGAAGTTCTGCCAACAACCGACTATTGTGTTAGGAGCCAATCAGCAGAGAGATCGTCACCTGCGAGCAGCGGCTTCCCATTTATTTTAGATACCGGCCGAAAAATGAGTTTCGTTGCTAATGAAATAATTAACGCACGACAAACATGTGATAAATCGATTGCTACGTCACGATAAAATGGGAGACCAAGTGCTTAAATTTTAAATGAACACTTTGTTTATTGTTTATCGTTGTCTGCTCGCCCGTGGCCTTGACGCATCCAAAGCCCCACTTAACGAACCCAAACAAGAATTTGAGGTTTAGGCAAAGTTTACTTTTTAATGTTTTAAAAATTATACTTTTTTGGTGACCTTTTTCGCTCATTTTTCATAAAAATTAGCAACAAATGTTTGCAGTTTTTCAGAATTTTTCAAAATAAAAGAGTTTCAGTTTTTTACTTGGGCAAATAACGGATTTTACGAGCAGTACTTTTTATTTCCTTTGTATGTACATATTCAACAACAGAATACTGCAACCAATGTCAACAGGCCACAGTGTCATGGTGACAGGGAACGCAAAATACTAAGTTACTAGGACACAGTCCTTTTCCTTTTTGAGTGACTATGGTGAGGTATTGGTCCGACTGTCCATCTGGCTCAAGGTTTAGACCGTCATGCAAAACCTTGGCGTATACGAAGGGGACTTCGTGTCATCTTCGATTTTATGCCTGAAAGTTACGCACATACTTTAACCTCGACCGAGCTTAGAGAACTGGTTGTAGGGGAATATTGCAGTTTACGTAGTGTACAAACAAATTGAAAAGCATTGCACATTGATTTCCATTATTTGAATTTTGATGCTTAAGGTGACTTGATGCTGTTTAGTCAGGGTGGTGTTCTACCTTGAAAACCGGGTAAATTCAGGGAATTTGATAAACATATACTGAATTCAGGAAATTCAACATTTTTCGGAAAGTATTTTTCCTCTATACTATAAGATTATCTAATTCGAATTTCATTTTTTAATTTTAAATCGTTCACTTTATTTCAGTTAAAACTATCTTTGTTTTATTTCTAATAAAGCAAAAACTCCATAGGCATAAGTAATATACATCGTTACTTGTTAAGTGCTTTTCTAGTTCTTGCAGATTACGGCATTCCTAATCTTTCCTGGCCCCAGTTACGGCAGTGAAATTTTTCATTTAGCAAAAACGATGCAATGTAGTTATTGAGAATTGAGTAAAATGTAAAAAACTAAATTGTAGTTCTGTACTGCATAGTCTTTTGACCGAAAAAAACATCAGGGAAAAATATAAGAATTCACTGGAAAATCTGGAAAAATCAGGGCCTTTCATCATGAGGATTTGAACACTACCATGTTAGTCAACCCAATCTTACATTCTTATAAGCCATTATTTTTTGGCGAGCGTCTATGATTTGTCTTTGATGCATTTCTGATAAGTTGTTGACCATTTCATTTCTATGTCCATTGTGTCCAGCAAAAATAGAATTATACAAAAGTCTCAGTCTTTTAATGAAGTCATTTGGATCGTTGTAATATTTGTAATCGGCCCTGCTCCCCACTTTTTTAACCATGCCTGTACCTTCATTCTTAGATTTAATGTCTTCCCAAATCAGTGCAATAATATTCTTGTACTTAACACAACGATTGTATTTGGATTTACGAGTAGCTGAGTCGTTGTTGCGATAAATTGAGTGATTATTTTTTAACATGTCTGCGTAAGATGCCTTAACATCTGGCATGTAGGAAGATTCTTTCAAATATTTATAAACCAGCAAACTCCAAAGTCCGTGTCTTCCCAATACTGTTCCCCCTTGACCACTACGTAAATATTTTAACCAATTTATTACCGAAGGTCAGCTCACCTTTTTTCTTGTCAATTTGTAGTCGGAACACTGGGTCAGTATCCTTCGGCTTTCGAAAAATTTTATCAAAAAAATTTAGCAGTTTCTCCAATTACCTGGCCAGGTAACAATTTATCGACACACCTTAGAGTGGCTATATTAGGGTGTCCGCCTGGAGTAGAAATGCATCTATGTTTTACCATGGAAGGCGAAGGCGCGACTTTAGGACTGGTGCTCGTAGAGGCATATTCAGTTTTGGTCTCGGGACGAATTCGCATTATAGGAGCTTGAGCCGGAATTGAATATTCGATGAGACTGTAATTGAGAGGGGCCGACAATGTTTTCTCACTAGGAGTAATGGCTTGGGAAGGGGACGATGATAAATTTAATGCTTCGTAGTCATCCTCGTCACTTTCTTCCTCTTTGTAAACTTTAATCAGAGTATTCTGTGAGGCTAGAGGGTTTTTAATCGGGATAGTTTGCGTAGCTAGAGTGTTGCGACAGTTCGTGCCCTCTTCTGTGTCCAGCCGCTGTGCAGTCTGTCTTCTGTTCTGTCTCGCCTTCCTTTTTGGATAGCGGGTATAGAATCCCGTATCCGCATGGATCACTCACTCCTTCGTGCCCACCAGTACAGGCTTGGTTGGGCAGACACACCGATCTGTCCCAGTTGTGGTGTGGAGTATTCCTGTGAGCACTTCCTTCTTTACTGTTGCAACCTTCAGCATCATAGGACTTTCCTTGCGAGTCACTTTGTTACTCACCCTACGCTTACAAGTCTTCTATCTCTTGCCTGCAACGCCAATCCTCTCCAGAGGCAGAGGGCTGTGGCTAACTTTACCAGAGCGACTAAGGTCCCAATTCTAATTCTATAACCATTAGTGTTCTCTACCTCCTTCACTCCTGTCGGGCTCATACTTGGGTATCTCTGCCTTTGGCTCACGCTGTTCTGTGTGGATATTCTTACAGGAGATTTGTCATAGATGGTCATCAGCAATGTATTTCTGTTGAGTGATTCTCATTAATTGTTGTAATAGGGTGCATGGTGTACGACTGAGACCCTTTGAAATAAATTGAAAATTGAAGATCGTGACCATTGTTTGTATTAAGTGCGTGTCATACCCATCGTCGTATTTGATTTCACCTTGAGAGATCGTTGATAGGCAATGGCTGCCAGAAGGCTGATCGGAAATATTCATTAAAAAACCACTGCTGAGATCTGTATTGGCAGCAATAAAGTAATAATCAATTATTTTAACTCTTAAAGTTGGTTCTGAGTCATCGTGGACTACTGATTCTTGGGCAATGTCACAGTAAGTCAAACATTACTCGCCTTTTTTCTTTTCTAATCATGAAAGTATTTGCTCTTGTGAAATGAAAAACCATTACGTGTTCTTCCAAAATAAATCTCAAATTCTGCTGCACGGATTCCGCATACTTGACTATTTCGTGGGCTGGAATCGCGTGAGGTCTCAATAAAATCGTGGATTTTTTAAATAATATTGTCTGCCTTTTCACCTCAATTGGCTATAATAATGTTCCAATTTGTATTGTGTTTGAGATTGTTATCAGGTTTAAGGACCTTAGTCTACGAAATCAATTAGATTTAAGAAAATTATGCGCAAAGATGCAACACAGATATACTAAACAGCTACTGATAGCAAGCAATACAAGATTTAAAATGTTTAAAATTGCTGCATTTGTTATTTAGATGTTTTAAACTTGGTATTGCATGAAAACAATGCAGTTTGTTGTGCCGAAACGTAGCTTTTTAAAGAGCTCTTTCTCATTAAATTAAAGTCTCTTCATACACTGGTTAGAAAAATTTACTAAATTTTCGTTATTTTTACCCAGATTGCCTTACATGGTTGAAGAGGCAGACCGCATTCCGGAGTGTGTTACTCCAGAAGAGTATACAGAAGTATTTTTAGCTACTGGCAACGCATTCGCTGCATCCCTGCAGAGAAAATGTGCATGTCTACGTCCATGCCGACAGGTTTCTTACCCAATCGAAAGGAATGATGAGTGGCCTAGTGCTTACAATACCTTCACTGTCTTCGCAATAATAGCCGACAATAGAATCCAGGTTATACGTGAGGAGATAGTGTATACCTATGTCTCACTTTTCTCCGATATTGGCGGAGGAATTGGTCTTTTTTTGGGAATTTGCTTATTTCACTTGCTAGAAATTGCTGAGGTTATCTTTTTTAGATTTCAAAGATATTGTGTAAAATGACAGGCATAAATTCATCATTAAAACACCAGAGCACCAGTGGTATTCGTGAATGCTATCATAGTTTACATAAGCCAGTATTTAAAAACGTGACGAGTGAACAGCTGGATCATCCAAGGGAAAACATATTTAATCAAGCAAAACAGGTTTCGATTCATAGCTAATTCAGGGATTCACATATTTGTAGAATTAAACACAAATGACTAAAACGTTTTAATTGCCATTTTTCGTAGAGGGTCACTAAACTGTGCACATGTTACATTAACATTAACGCCGTGGTTCGCATTGCTGCATTATTTTTTTTGCATTGTTTGTATATGTGACTCAAATCCTTCACGCTTCACTAGACGATTATGACCAGTGGACTTCTGGTTAACCTTAGTTCACAGAAATACTCAATAATTTTTTTGAATTCATATTAATATTTTGTATACTAAGGATATACCGTTGTTGTCCGTATAAGAGCATGACAATGTACGAAACTTAATTTTTAGTATGGACTAGATTAATAACGGAAGTCTTATTACTTATCCTTAATTGGCGATGGTGTTCTGGTGTAATAAAGTTCATGACTGTAGAATACTAACTGTATTAAATGTGCAGTAAATTTTAACTTAATTTAGAAAATTTAGTGAACATAACCGTTGATGCATTGGTCGTCGTAAAAAATGTCTGTTAAAATATGTTCTTATTGCAGGAGCAAAAGAAACAGCAAGATCCAATATTCAACTGATGTAGAATTATCTGTCTCGTTTTATTTAATTAATAATTACAGCATCAAGAAAAACAAGTCAGCAATTTTAATTTACAACACAATTTTAAACCCACCACCAAAAAAAAATAACTAAATCATACAGTTTATGAACGGTCATAATTTATCACCGAGGGCTGGAAGAAACTGGATTGAGTCATGAATTTGTTGGACCCTCTTGAGGGGTCATAAATTTTTTTAGGACCAGTCAAGGTGGGAGGGTCACAAAAAACACTGACCAAACTGGAATTAAAAATTTTAAAAACGTCTCAGCTTCTAGGCCCCCAAAATTGAGTATTTATAAGGTTTTGCAGCTATTATCATCAGTACTACAAGTATAGATTTTGCAATAAACTTTCCAGAAAAAACCTTGCCACCTGGTGTTTTTGGTTTTCTGTGTTTCAGGGGCTGACTATGTTAAGGATACGAGTGTACTGATAAAACAATGTGTTCATCAAACTTATGGCTGTAAGGAACATCAGTGGCTATACAACAATTTAACCTAATGTATCATTCCTTAAATGAGGCACGTTTTGTAAACAATACTGTTAACTTGTTTGTGAGGAGTACTACTTACTTAATTTGGCTGCATGAAATAATATACAGACAGTTTCGATAGGCATAAGAAAAGCACATTTGAGGGGGCCATTATTTTCTATTAGGGGTTAAGGTTTTTTTAGGGTTTTAAAGGGGGTCATAAAAAACTCGGTGGTTACCTTTTGATTTCCTCTACCCCCCTCCCCCCTTGGCCATAAATAATAACCGGTCCCTTAACAAACTTAACTAGTATGTCTCTTTGATCATTGAGAGAGGGTGCAATTTCCTCCAATTTGATTGACATTTTTGACAAGGTAGCTTTGGTACAAAAAATATTTTATGACTTCGAAAATGAAACAAGAAAAGATTTTATTAGATTTTTGTATTATTATTGTGTTAATACGATATTTTGACCGGCCCATGAGAAAAATACATTCCAGGGAAATAATTAATCAGAAATTAACGTGCAACAGAGTAGCAAATACAGAGTCGTTCCTGAATTGTTGAATATAGAATAAAATGTATATAGAATATAATAAAATATGCCATCAATCCTAAAATTGGGTAATTGCAGTATTAAGAACTGAATTATGCACCTAGTATAGACGTTTACTACTGTGCTTGTCACCTTACTAAGAATGTAACACTAGATTTCATATGAAGTGCACGGTTTAATTATGTACTACTGTCAACAGTGTAGATTAAAATGATAATTTTTCTCACTCATTTTATCGTTTATAATTGTTTGTAACTGTTTCTAGAAAAAAAAATTATATGCGTTGAAATCATGTATACGGCAGCAGAATATTTTTTAAACCGTGAAGAAGAATGACACAACTTCCATTGAAAATTTCATCATTCATTTATGTATTTATTGCCAGTTTCCGAATACTTATTTGTCTTATTACGTTTAGTGTCGGATGTTACTGAGGTCTGTGTGTAGGCAAAGGGAGCCTGATTTGCCAGGAAGGTCTTGCAGCAATTGACAGTGGCTACCTGCCGCCTTCTAATGAAGACAGTATTACGCAGAAAGAACTGGCGTTTGTCGTTTAAAAAAAAAAGGAAATCTTAGCCAGAGCTAGCATAGTGAGTGATATCGCTAGTATTTAATTTTTTTAAATTTATTCCTTTTGTTCACAAAATTGGAGCACGAAGTAATTTCTAGCTATATATGTTCACTACGAAAGTATACTTCTAATAATGAATATGTAAATTGACAAATTTGAATTTGATCAAATTTCATAGATGAGAACACAAAGGGAAAGATAAATCAATTAAAAATAAATAGCACATTTGAAAATGACTTTCATATATTCTATGCTTAATTTTACAATAGTAATGTTTTATTGCTGTACAAAATTACATTCACATTTTCTATGCACAAATAATTTTTTTTTGCACTTTTTGCTTTACCGTACGAATTTATGTATTTCATATTTTCTAGCAATTGATTAAATATCGTTTTACTAGAAATTCTATGCAGTACACATAGGTAGTAGACATTTAACGAAAGGCTAAATCCAAACGCGACACGAAGCTTCGTTAGACTTTTCTTGGAACCCAACAAACGCATCAACAGCAAGTAAAGCATGGATCAGTTCTCCAGAGCTTGAACTTTAAGCAAAGAAGTTGCAAGATTAAGTCTCACATATAATCTAGATGCTCATGGGATTTTATTAAAAAAAGGATCCTTCTAAGTATCCAACAGAGAAAAGGGACCAAGGGGTAAAAATAACAGAAAAATACAACGTTTAAAAGTCTGAACAAAAAAACAATAACAAAAAAAAGCAATATGAAATTAAAGGCCTTATACGTGCTGCCATCCCATAAAATCTCAACATAATACTGTACTATAGAAGTCCGTAACGCTCAACGAAACAAGAGTCAACAGAGACTACTTAGTCGCAACCATTCTTCTGTACTCTTCCACCACTTTCGAATATGTTGAGGTGCACAGCTGTATCACATACTGCAACAGCGCTCTAAATTAAGTATTCTAAAAGTAGTAACCATCACAACTGCCGGTTAAAAATGTGTCATATTTTAGGCCTTGTTTTAGATTTTAGGCGTATTGTCTCCATTTAGGCCTAATTTTTAACAGCCGTTTTAATTTTGTAAGTAGTACCTGTTGGGTTTGAGCGTACACATATTCATTTATGTAACACGGTGCGGAGATTTGCCGTTGCTGTGGCAAGATGATTTAAGACCTAATTTTTAGCTTTTAGGGGAAATTTTTACCTGCCGTTTTAATTTCGTGAGAATTTGGTTTGAGAGTAGGCCTATTCATTCAAGAAACACGGTGTCGAAACTATTTTAAATGACGCTAATGTGTGTTGTTAACGAAATGCTTTTGTTTTTACTGTGGCGTGTTTTCCTGTAGTGTTTAATGTCGTCCATCAAATTACATTACTTCGTCGAGTTACGCCGAGAAAGCCTATTATCTATAAGGAAGTAATGCTATTTTAGTTTGCCGTGTTTTTTTTTTTACCTAATTTTGTCGCTATGTGTAACGGTGAATACAGTTGTCTCTATCTGGTACCATATTGAAGTTGAAAAAAAGAGACAAACGGACGGACAAAGTCGTTACAATAGTCTGCTCAGTCGTTTCGGCTGAACGGAATACTAAAACGATTGAAGTCCAAACCTTGTAACTACCTGTATGGATTGTCTTTCTCGTCCTTGTTGCTGCATTGTTATTGTTGGCTAGCGTTGTTATTTGTATGGACGGGTTATAATTCTAGTATAGTTTTGTTTGCATGGATGCGTTGTTCTTGAATTGTGCTGTTGATGGCATATATGTATTATTATACATCACGTTGTTGTTCGCATGGATGCATTGTTATTCATGCATTACGCTGTTTTTTTTAACGGATACAATGATATTATTTGCATTACGTTGTTGTTTACATGCATGCAACGTTATTCTTGCATCGTGTTGTTGTTAGCATGGATTCATCGTTGTTGTTGAATCACTTGGCAGTCGACGTTGATGCCCTAAAAAGCCCTACCAGACGAAAGAAAAATGTTATGTGGAGCAACACGTTACAGTGTGACTCAGTGCTTAAATGTTACAATGTTACAATGTTAAAATGTTAAAATGTTACAGTGTGCCTACAATGTGCTTACAGTGTCTACAGTGTGCCTACAATGTTAAAATGTTTAAATGTTACGTTAAATTTTACAGTATGCTTACAATGTTAAAATTGCTCCAATCTTATATCGTTGATGTTGTGTTTATCAACAGATATTTATGTCTTTGGTGCACCATCTCGCTTCGTGCAGCAGCCACAAACAACCATTTGGTTTGTGCTTTTATTTTTGCATGGCTAGGTTCGCACGGAAGTATTGTTATTCTTTCATCGTGTTGTAATTCACAAGGATGCATTGTTATTCTTCTCTCAAGTTGTTCGTATTATCCATCATTGTTCTTTCATCTTGTTGTTGTTCACGTTGATGCATTGTTATTTCTCATTATGTTGCTGTTTGCACGAATGCATTGTTGTTGTTATTGTATTGTTGGTGTATACTATACGCACGCGCTTCTTCTAGATTCTTTGGTTTATTTTGTGTCAGTCTCGAAAAAGTTTGACAAGATCCCAAATTCTAAGTCAACTTTGCTTTATAAATTAAGGCTTGGACAAGCAAATCTTAATGGCGTTGAGTCGAAGATGGACGACCGGGTTAACCCGCTATGCATGTGTGGGTTGGAGGTGGAAACAGTGGAGCATTTTCCTATGGACTGCGTGTGGTACATCCATCAGAGAATTTCACTTTTCATTGCTTCGACATTCCTAGAAGTTCTTGGTGTTTCGCCGCATGCGAGGCAGTTTAGCAGCAGTTATATACGCTCAATAGAGGAGTTTTATTCGTTGTCTGAAAGGTTTTTGTAAATAGGTGTTGTAACCACGTACGTATTTATTATTATAGGGTTTTTGTAGCTAGGTATTTATTGTGTAGAATTGTTTTGTTGCTGGGGCTGTTGACCCAATAGGGTAAACTCAAACAAACAACAAGTATGTTTAAGTGTGTTGTGTTGTATTAGTTTGGTGGGGCCGTTGACCGTGTCCGGTTAAAATCAGTGATTAAAAACAACACCAACGCACGCTTCGTGCTACATTAAACGATACTAACCAGATGGACTTCGGGTAATCTTTAGCTCTCTTGAATACT
Source organism: Lithobius niger (assembly GCA_023313725.1). Lineage (NCBI taxonomy): Eukaryota > Metazoa > Arthropoda > Chilopoda > Lithobiomorpha > Lithobiidae > Lithobius > Lithobius niger. The sequence continues at coordinate 355,996 of JAHWFP010272930.1, forward strand.
TAATATATTTTAGCATTCACAAACGAAATCAACTTCAGATAAATGACAATATAAAAACCCCACACACAAATTCTTCTGTGGCCATTGTATTACATTTTTTCAAAAATGCTTTCAAAAAGTTTGTACTGTATTTAGTTGTTTACCGATTTCGATGCTGTAACGCTTTTGATTTAGTTTCGTGTTTTGTTTTTAGTTGATGTTTGAGTCTGATGATGGTGGCCGATGGCCAATTAAATTGTATGCGCTTCCTGGTAGCAAAACTTCTACATTGTCTATCAATACTTTTACTTTGATTCTCAGCCATTTAAACTTCTTATCGGCTTGTTTACACATAAAGTTAGAAAACAACACTTACAAAAATTATACGAAAACACCTCTGTAGAAAGCACACCACTTACGTTGAAATAAAACGCTCATAATTGAAAACTCGTTAGTTCAAGGAGGCACATTCATTTGGAGGGATTTGAATAAATCATCCATTCAGAATTAACACAATTTTACTGTCATTTATGCCAAAGGCCTTGTGATTGTTTTATGTTTTATTGTTTATACAATTTTTGGGCAAAAATAAGTTGCCTGTTTTGCCGATAACCGTTACTACAAGGTCCCAGTGAGTTCAAGGCTGAATACTGGGCCTTCTTCTCAAATGACTCAAATTGCATTTGGCATAATTTCAATGAGAAAACTTGCGGAAATAAAATCAGTGTTGAATAGGCGTATGGAGTGTGACCTGTGCAAGTTCCGCATGTTGCAGAAAAATAATCCGTGAGCACAACAAAATATAAAAACATACTTATCTTTCGACCACAATGGTGTGGTCATCCTTACAGAGGAAAGGTAGCCTGCACTCTCATTTTCAGTCACGTTCGATCCACATAGTACAATTCACAGCACTGTAGTCGAGTTATAAGTATGTTTTTATTTTTTGTTGCACGGCTTCTTTTTCTGCGAATTGGCGTATAATTTCAGAATTACAACAGAATATCTATCAGCTGCCGCATTTTGAAATGGATTTATAACAAAGGTTTGACAAACGAAACGTGAACAACGAATCTGGGGGAAAAAAGCCATTGGATAAAACCTGATAATATCTGCTCGTAAAATGTTAAGAAATTCGTTTTCTGGGAAAGCTCCGTGTGCTGGTTGGTGAAATTAGAACCAAGGTAACTGACCTAACCTAACCTATTGTAGCAACAACACGAAAAAACAAACAAAATATTTTTTTCGAACAAGGCAACTGAACGAAAGTAGTTCCTGTTAAAACTCCTTATTCGGCCTGGAAAATTTCAAGCCAAGGCAATTGACCTAAACTAACTTCATAACAATAACAACACGAAAAAATATTTAAAAAAAGATAAAACAAACGTTTTTTTCCTGTGAAATTTAACTGTGGCTTTTTTCCACGTATTTTTCATCGGCTTTTTCCTTCAGCTCCCTTTTCCAAAGCTTTTTTTTTTTATCTAATAGCATTTTGTTGCAACATGATTTTTTTAAAGTGGGCCAACGGAAATGCTTTGTAGTTCAATGACTCCAGTGCACAGTCTGCATCTATGCCCCTAAACACAAATCCTTCACTGGGCCTGTATTGAGTCTTTCTGTAATAGAAATTCGGGATCTTGAGAATATTGTTGATGTCAATTTTAAATTCCATTCTCGGTCTCTTGTTGCTTCGTCAAAAGCTGGAAACAATGCGCTTATCTTCTCATATACTTCACATCGCTCACTTCCACTATGTTGAAGTTTGTCAGCACAAATTTTGTTCTACCTCACCTTGAATACTGCACCCAAGCTGGAGGCTTTACTGTCAGAAGTCGCATTAACTTTTTTAGCAAACTTGTTGCCATTATTCACAAAGCACTGGTCTTCCCTATCTGCACTATCATACCGTAAAAGACTTAAACTCAAACCAAAATTATGCTGCTGCAAAAAATTCATCATGGTTCTGAAAGGGTCCACCACAATTCCGTTTCCACTCCTTCTTACCACTTCGAAGAATAAACTCAAACTTCGGCGTAGATCCTTCAACACAAGCTCAAGGAAGAGAGTCTTTTTCTCAAAGAGTTGTATCCAGGCGGAACTCCTTACCACCTCATATCGTTAAGGTATGAAAAGCTCAGTTTGGGCATTTATTCTTTTAATTATTCTCTTGAGCATTATAGACAAAAAGCTTTTGCTGTATCCCTCTTAACTTGAAATCTGTCAGGTTCTGAAACTACAACCTACAAGTTAACATGTAAGCCTCCATTAAGGTCTCCATATCAGCTTGTAAATTTAAATTCAGTCCCAAATGCATTGCATTTATTATGACTTTCTGAGGATAGTTCCGAAATTCATAACCTATATGTGTAACTAGCTTAAACGTTCGAGCTGACTAATGAACTAATTCTTAGCTGGATAAATCAGTAATGTGGTGTATGCCATCAAATGTGTGGGGGGGGGGGGGCAGGTCTATTTATTTTGGCCAGGCTCATAGAGCGTGTGGGGTCCGGAAACTTGACCATGCTCTTGCACTCAACAAGGATGACACAAAATATGCAGTTGTAAAGCACGATTTATCCAACAACCATGACATTTTAATTAGAGATACTCAGGTAATTTTACCATGAACCAGTTGAAAAATTAAGGCTTAATTTAGAGGCATACACAATTGCCGTTAATGATGAAAGGGTCATGAACACCATTAAGAAATTCCAGTAATGACTGGTTGGAAAAACCTGTTCGAGAAATTACCAGTAAGTGAAATTTGAGAGTACTGTATTATGTGACGTCATTTTCCAACATGGCGACGTTTTAAGTTTTAGGATAGTGGGGTTCTCCCAATTCTTGTTTTTAATGCTTTTATTTGTAAGTATTTATTTTTTTACTTCTTCAAAATGTGGTTTGCTACCATTCTCACTGTGCTATTGTTCTGTTTGTCAGGTGATCAAGACACAAACATGTGTAAGTGCTGAAAATTTAAAATTGTTGTTGCTCTTCATAGCCCGAGTGTTTTTTAAGCCCAGTTAGTGGGTTATTGTTCTTTGGTATAAATAACAATGAGACAACGTATTTATGCAAGTCCAATTGTTTTATATCTGGGTGGGCAAATTTGGTTCTTAGTTTGTAAATACTTATTTTCAAAGTCATCATAGTCATTGTGGCCATGACCTTATGTCTTCATAGTCTGTCTATCTATATATATATATATTGCTTGTGAGCAGACTTAATGATGATAAGGTTGTTTGTTAAGGATCATGGTTAAACAAACGAATTTCAACAATCAGCAAGAGGGCGGGCGGGATCATTCTTGCCACGGTAGCAAAGAAAAAGGGCGAGCGGCCGATAATGAGAACCGATGTGAGCTGTAATAAACATAATATTGCAAACAGAATATTGCTACCGACTAATAAGTAATGCAGATTAGGGAAAACGTTAAAATGCATTAACCAACCAAACATTCCCACAGTTTAAAAACCCACCGGGATTAAAAGGATGGGGAGGGGGGGGGGATGAGGCTTAATGGCGCGTCGACAGCTTGGTCATTAGCGCCAACTTCAGTCACAGTGCAGTGGTCCGGGTTGCCACTGAACCACACATTACAGAGATATTATTCAAACCCCTAATCTAAATCTTGTCATACATCTGTACCTCCTGCAAAAAATGAAAAACACCGGACAGGAGGACAGACTTATCGCCCAACTGACGCACAATGTCATGCGGAAGATGGAAACGACGACGAAAACCATCATGATGGCAACAATCAACAAGGAAGTGCCGGACCGTAAGTGGCCGCCGACACCAATAACATTCAGGAGGGTCAACCCCCCGCAAAAGGAAACAGTGAGTAAGTCGAGTGTGACCAATGCGCAAACGGGCCAACACCACCTCCTCACAGCGACTGCGGCGACACGCCGAGTGCCATTCCTCAACAGTGCCTTTAACGGCCCGTAACTTATTACCGTCCTGTCTGTCCCACAAGGTTTGCCAAAAAGCGTGTAACCTCAGACGCAGAGTTGGAAAGGCATCTGAGGGAACAAGGCTGAGATCCCTACCGAGATGGCCAGAAAGGGCCCCTTTCGCAGCAGAATCAGCCTGTTCATTCCCTGCTATCCCAACATGGCCCGGGATCCAGCAGAAAAGCACGGTTTTCCGCTGGCCAGGCAAGCGGGAAAGCAAAGCTTGGACACGTTGTGTCAAGGGGTTCCGAGGATTGTAATTCGCCAAGGACTCCAGGGCACTCATGGGATCACTAAAGACAATGAAATGAGTGCCCTGAAGGTCAAGGATCCATTCCACCGCCAAACCAAGAGCCAAAAGCTCTGCAGAGAACACAGAATAGCCTGATGGAAGGCGATGGGCAACCGTTACACCCTTACACACACAAGCACACGCCACGCCAACGTCGGACTTCGACCCATCAGTAAACAGGCGCTGATAACCGGCGTACTGAGAACTCAGCCGCCGGAACTCCTGTAAGTACCTTGCTGGTAGAGTGGAACCCTTCGGGAGGGACGCCAGAGCAAAAATGAACCTGCCACCTGGGACAAGCCAAGGGGCAACTGGCATTCCCCCAAGCCTCAAGACGCAGGGCATTTCAAAGGCTAACTCCTGACAGGACTGTTGGAGCCTATCGCGGAAATCACCCTTACCCACCCTGCGTCTACCGACTCGCAAGTCTGGCCCAAAAACCATGGACCAAGCAGGACTGGATTGCACAGCACGCAAACACACAGCATACTGAATGGCAAGCTGTCGCCGACGAATGGCCAAAGGTGGCTCCGAGGCCTCAGCATAGAGGCTGACCACTGGAGAAGTTCGAAAAGCCCCAGTCGCCATACGCAGGCCACTGTGATGCACTGTGTCCAACATCTGGAGAGTGGAGTCACTAGCCGAATCATAGACCATACACGCATAATCAAGTTTGCTGCGGACAAGGGCTCGGTAGAGGCACAACATGGCAGCGCGATCGGCACCTCATGAAGTGCCCGACAGGACCCGCAAGATGTTAAGCGCCCGCAAAGCCTTGTCTTTAAGCTGGCGTAAGTGTGGAAGCCAAGACAACCTGGAATCGAACACCAGACCCAGGAAACGTGCCTGTGGGACAACAGGAATTTGTGCCTGCCCCAAGTACAGGCAAGGATCCGGGTGCAGTGTTCGTTGGCGGCAAAAGTGGATGCACACAGTCTTGTCCGGAGAAAACCGGAAACCATTACTTACCGCCCAGGTCTGGACTTTGTTAATTGCCAGCTGTAGCTGCCGCTTGCAGGTCTGCATTCGAGCTGCCCGAAAGCGCAGGCCGAAGTCATCGACAAACAATGACTGGGGAACAGCAGCTTGCTGAGCAATGGGGTTGATCCCTATAGCAAACAAGACGACACTAAGAACACCACCTTGAGGCACACCATTCTCCAAGACAAACGGGCGGGAAAGAGTCGCCCCGACACGAACGCGAAAAGAACGGCCTGAGAGGTAAGCAGAAAGCAACAGTGGCATCTGTCCCCTCAAGCCATAGTTATAGAGATTACAGAGAATCCCATAACGCCACGTCGTATCATACGCCTTCTCCAAGTCAAAGAAAACCTGAACCAGATGATGACGCAGGCGAAAAGCCTCCCTCACATCTGATTCAAGGGCAACTAGATGATCGATAGTTGACCGAAACCGTCGAAAGCCACACTGGGACACAGATAAGAATCCCCGTGCTTCCAACACCCACACCAACCGCTCACTGACCATCCGTTCCATAAGTTTACAGACACAGCTAGTCAGAGCGATTGGGCGATAACTGGAAGGAGAAGTAGGGTCTTTGCCCGGTTTTACAATCGGGATGACCACTGCTGTCTTCCACGCTGCTGGAATAGAGCCCTCTGCCCACACACGGTTGAACATCCCCAGCAAGAACTGCTGGGAGGCAAGAGGCAGATGTTTCAACAGTTGATAGTGAACATCATCAGGCCCCGGGGCGGAGTCATGCGACTTGGACAAAGCTGAAACAAATTCCTGCCAGGTAAGCGGTAAATTGTACTCCTCTAGCCCATCGGAGCGAAAGTCAAGAAAGCGAGCCTCTTCTCTACGCTTAATCCCGAGGAAACCAGGATCATAATGGTCATCACTCGAGACCCGCGCAAATGCAGATGCAAGACAATTGGCGATATCTGGCACAGAAGAGATCACGGTATTCGCTACCTTCAGCTGCGAAACCGGGGAAGGCACGCTCCTCCCCGAAATCTGGCGCACCTTCCGCCACACCTGCTGAGAAGGCGTGGAGCGCGTGATCGACGAAACATAAGCTGCCCACGAAGCACGTCTAGCCTCACGGATGACATACCTGGCACCGGCACGACAGCGCTTAAACGCTACAAAGTTGCCAGTAGTCGGGCTGACCGTGAATGCACGCAACGCTCGCCGGCGGGCCCGAATAGCCTGCCCGCAAGCAGGCGTCCACCACGGAACAGGAACCCGCCGCGGCTGTGTGGACGTACGCGGGATAGTAGCATGAGCAGCAGCAAGGACCACATCAGTGAAATGAGTGGAAAGTTCATCCACATCAGAAAAGTCCTCAACCGCACGCTGAAACACAGCAGCCTCAGCAAAGGCTGACCATTCAGCACGCTTAAGCGCCCACCGGGCTGGGCTGGAAGCCACAGAACCCCCTTGTGTTGTGGACAACACAATGGGGAGGTGATCGCTTCCATGCAGATCGGCAGTGACAGCCCAAGTGAAGTGAACTGGGATGGCCAGCGAGCAAAAGGCTAAGTCCACCGCTGACCAATTGCCCGTTGCCAAGTTACAGTGTGTCATGGCTCCATCGTTCAGGATGCAAACGGGCCCCCTCCGCATCCATTCCTCAAGGATACTTCCCTTGTTGTCAGTATTAGGTCCTCCCCACTGGACATGGTGGCTGTTAAAGTCGCCCAGCAAGAGGAACGGGGCAGGAAGCTGCCGAACCAGGTCCTCCAGGTCACCAACCCCAAAGACCTCATCCGGTGGCAAATAAAGCGAACAGACAGTAATATCCAATTGGAAAGAAACTCTAACTGCTACCGCCTGAAATCTAGTGTGCAGACGCACACTGGCATGCGGCTGAGAGTGTTGAACCAGCACTGCAACACCACCATGTGCACGTGGCACAGGGTCTGCATCCAGACGGTAGACAGCATCCAGACGGTAGACAGAGTAACCCCTAACAACCGGATTATCCGACGCCTTAAAGCAAGTTTCCTGAAGGCAGCAGCACAGAGGCCGCCAATGCGACAAAAGCAGCCGCAGCTCTTCTGCATGGGTCCGATAACTTTGACAGTTCCACTGAACGATGGTATGCGCAGGCATTAGGGCGGGCTTAAGACAACACCATCCTCCTCAACTCCTCCTCTGGGCGATCCGAAAACATCTGAATCCTCACCCGAATCAAAAGATGGAGTGAGGGTCAGAACAAAGTTGTCCTCGGAAGGAGGAAAAAGTCCCGGAGAAGTAGAACAGGAAATCTCTTCCTGCTCCATGGGCAGAGTGGTATCACAATGTTGAGGGGACGCAATGGACCCCTCAGCAAGCTGGCCGTAAAGGAGGATGGGGAGGAGGATGGGGAGGAGGGGCGGGGGAGGCATTCAAACCACGCAAATGGGAGAATACACGAAGAGGGAGGCAGGGAATGGGAAAGGGGACAGAGAGTACCAGGGAGGCAGAAGGAGGTAATCTGAACACAATGGGGAATGTAGGGGGGGGGGGAAGAAGGTGAGGGGTCGGCAGCTCTTTTCAGTTCATGCTTCCCAGTAAAGTATTTGGTCAAGCATGCGGGAAACACCAGTTGTTCCAAGAGAGAGGGCGCAGGGATGGGGAGGAGGTATTCAGACCACACAATGCATGGAATGTGGGGGGAAGAGAGCAAGGGGGTCAAGAGAGGCAGCAGGTGTAAAATCTGACCACACAGTGGGGGATGCGGGGATGGGGGCAGGGCAGTTTCTTTTTTGAGAGGGGGGGGGGCATCAGTGGCTCTTTTTAATTCATGCTGACAAGTAAAGTATTTCGTTCGCACATGCGGGAACCAGTAGTTAGACCGGCGTATGTTACGCTGGGGGTACAGCTAGTTAAAACAATTCCCTGAATTATGTTCCAACCTGTCCGAACAAGGAAATAGGATAGATATAGACCTAGTTAAGTTGTAGCATTCGGCAACCAATAAGTGTCCCAGCTTATACTTCAGGAATGGAACGTTTGAGTGTTCAGTGTGCTCAGTTCCATTCGGACCACTGTTATCCTTCCTCTTAACTCACGAGCTCATTGCGTTAAACTAACTGCGTTGCAATTACGTAATCTAGACACAACGCTAGTGTGTCGCTGTCAAGTAACAGTGGATCATCCCATTGTAGACTATAAGACATCCGATCGTTAAAAAATTGATTGTTCAGATAAAAAGGCGGCCTCACCAGCAGACAGGTGTCTGTTAACTGTAAGCAACTAAAAGCATATTTTGGCATGTTGAGGATAAATCCCAATGCGACAGAAATCTTTCAAATTGCGGTAAATATAAGGGGAAGGTGCAGGGATAAAGAAAAAATGAACGATAAAGGCTGAGTGTCGACCATTCATAGAGAGAAAGATGCGTCAATAACGCTGGCCCCATGTTAAATCCCATAGACTCATCATTGCTCATGGCTAGCGCAAAACTGAGAAGGCCTACGTAGCTGAACTTTAGCACACGGATGCGTGATGATTTGAGCATGGTCCTTTTGTTGGTTTGGAGATTGTAGGGGTCAGGACAAATGCGTGGAAAGGTTTTGAAATTCGCTACCAGCGAATATAAATTTCGTTTCTTTTCTGAGTTGCAGCCATAGATTTCAAGCAACAATGGCTTGAACAATCAAGACTGGTCCTTAGATTTATTGTAACAGTCTGGACGAACTAAAAACTGAACTGTAACGAAGGACAAAATAAACGAAAATTAACGTTGCCGTGGATTGCATAAAAATAAAGGGATGCACGTTAGAAGATGGTTACGCAATGATAGAGCATCCACGAGCTAACGGGTTTTTGTTAATAACGCAAAAATAAAATATTTCGTGTTCTGCTGTTTTAGTGACAGCGACCTTCGGGGGTTTCTGCATGACTAAATGTTAACAAAATCTTGATAAATTAAGGGGAAGGTGCAGTGATAAACAAAACAACTGAAGGGGATGCGCTGATTGAGTGACCAAAGCGAACGAAATAAGCGATTGTTAGCCAGTGTTTGCAAAAATGGGATTGAAGCAACTTAAGCATGTGAAGAATGGCCATACAATAAATACAATAATACAATAATTGGCAATAGTAAATTTGAAAATTATAAATGTCGAAATTTACAAAAATAAATTACGTCTAGAAAAAAGGTACACATGAAGATAAGACAGTGTAACCTTCTGTACGTTCACAGTCCTATGAAATTTGTGATATCCACCCAAAACCAAACCTGGTATAAAAACCCGCCAAGTTTCCAAAAACGATCGACCTTTGAAGATAGTGATATCATTCAAACAAGGAAAGGCCGCCAAGGTTAACCTTATTGGCCAAGTTAATCGCACCCAATAATACTTTGGACGTTAATTAAAGAAAACTTGAAGATTGCTACTGCGAGTAGCAATCTTCAAGTTTTCGTTTAATTTTCGAACTATTAGTCGGTGCGATTAACTTGGCTAATAGGATTGACTTCGGCGGTCTTTCCTTGGTTAAATGACATCACCTTCAAAGGCCGATCGTTTTTGTAAACTTGGCGGGTTTTTATACCAGTTTTGGTTTTGGGTGGATAGTTATACTACAATAAAAAGGGGAACTCAAGTTCTCGACGTACGCGAATGAGTTATTGTTTATTTATAGCCAAAAATAATACAGATACAAAACTATTTACGTTTCCTTTTGA
>JAHWFP010273012.1:10813-27245 GCA_023313725.1 Lithobius niger
AATGGCGATCTCCGTGTCGTGTTTTGGTGATGCAGTAATTAAATTGTTATATCGGACGTAAGTAACGCATTCTTACCGCAATTCTTGTGTTTAGTTATTGTGTAAGTGATCCAAAAGTCAAACATGTATGTCAAAATGGATGTAATTGCCCTTTAAATGTACATGCCTCCTAAACTAAAACTAAAGTTTACTTTACTTGCCTCTGCTAAAACCAATGCTAATTTTTCTCTTAGTGCCAACATGTGTTCCCCTGCCATCATCAAACGATCAGTAGTCGTTATCAACTGAAATAAATAAGACGGAAAAAAAAAAACAACAAAATTTGAAAAATCTTGAAAGAGAAATTAGAAGACGGAGAAGTACCTACCATTAAAGGGATATTAACCGAAAGCTCGGAGTGCTGACCGTCTTTAAGCAGTTGAAAGCACTGAACGAATTAGAATAACGACCTTTGAATAATAGAACGAACAGTTTCGTACTGTACTGAAGTGAAAGCCTACTCCGTACAATTTAGAAAAGTAAGAAGCGTGTTTGCAAGTATGTGAAACGATATTGTTCCCATCGTTAAACAACGTGGTGGTACCGATGCACAGGTGATCTAACGTCATTTAATTTCTGCCATGTCTTTGGTTTACAGCTATTGCCACTAGCAAGAATTTATAGGGTTGCGGAAGAGAATTTGTGACCGAGACCTCCTATTGAAACATCTTAAGATTCATTCCTATTAGTGCCGTCTAAGTTTATAGAGGGCGCCATGAGTTTTATGTGGGAATTTCTACTCAGTTTTATCAGCCTAAAATTAAACTCAACTAAAAGAAACCAGCTTGTATTTAATTATTATTTCGTTTAGCTTGGTTGTAATTTAGTTTACTTTAGATTTGGACTGAAAAATTAGCAAAAATTACCAGATGGAACGCGTGGCGCCCTCTATAAAATTCGACGGCACTAATAGGAATGAATCTAAGACGTTTCAGTAGGGGGCAGTGTTACCAGGCTAAAAAACGTAAAAATGCTACCACCACTTCAAAATCATGCTACTTTATGCTACCAACCATGGAAAAAATGCTACAATAATGCAACAACCACCCCCCCCCCTCTGGCATTTTGTATTCTCTTTTTTTTCTCGGGGGGGGGCAAATATTGCTACAAAGAAGACATAGCTAGCGAACAGAGAAAATAGACTGTTGAATATTGTAGTGATAATGACTGTAAAATTTAAAATTAACTTTCATTCACATTTAAAAGACTAGGATACGCAATGATAATTAATCTCCCAAATCCTCTAGATCACCATACACGTGCTCTGTGCCATCGTACATCGAATTATCAAACGTAGACATCATCTTATTTGAAGGGATAAATGTATGACATTTTTTTTTATTAAATCCTTCCTTGGCAAAAAGAATACTCACCATCCCTTTTGTCGTAAAACTGTTTCTAGTTTTCGTTTGGATTTGACGCGCTTTCAGTATGCGTTTGACACTGGGATGCTTAGCAATATTGCAACACAACTTTGGGTAATGGGTATGAGGTTTTTTGGTTGTTGGGTTATTAAGAAAAGCAACTTCTCCCCAAAACTGTTCGCTATGATGTTCTCTACATAAGCACAGAAAGATACGCTTCGTCATTCAGCGTCGATATTCAGTTCAGTAACACTGAACGTCCTTTGCGGCCAAAAGTGCTACTAATTTTGCTACAAATGGTAACTCTGCCACAAAAATACTACACAACTGGAAATGCTACCAATTATGCTGCACCTCAGTATTTAAGCTGAAAAATGCTACCGTAGCTGAATTATGCTACGTCTGGTAACACTGGTAGGGGGTCTCAGTCACAAATTCTCTTCCGCAACCCTATAAATTCTTGCTAGTAGCAATAGCTGTAAACCGAAGACGTGGCAGAAATTAAATGACCTTAGATCACCAGTGCATCTGTACCACCACGTTGATCATCTTTGTAATTCGGTCATCTTTAATAATGTTTTTTTTTTCAATTAATTTATTATTGTTATTTCATTGTCTTCTGCTAAATCTATACCATGCGCAATGGCTGTTTGCTGCGACGTCACCATGAGTTAGCCAATGACGAACGAGAACAACGGCTGTTTGGCCATCTGATTGGACTAGCCCAATCACGTGAAGTGCACGTCACAGCAAATAGCCATTGCGCGTGGTATAAATGCGTTGTATGTTTTATTTATTTAAGTTCTTTCGGTTTTGGTATCTTATTTAGTTCTATATGGTACTTCCCATTTTTCTATTCTTTGTGGTTTTCCTTCACACTTTCCTTTAAGATTGATACCTGAAACGTCGTTAGCTCTATAGCAGTTTCCGCTTTAAATGTTTTTTTTTACGAATACAGTATATGATCTAGGTTCGGTCTAGCATTAACGCAATGCCTTTCTTCTCATTTGTTGAGGAATAATTACTTCTATTAGTTTACTAGTTGATTTAGTTTGCTTTATGTACGAAGCTTTCAGTCAATTTTGGTGTAGAAAAACGACGATTTAAGGGGATGCAACAATTTCCTTGAATGCATGAAGCTTTTAGTCAATTTCTAGCTGAAAAATTAGGGTTTGTAATTATAGGTAAGTCACGATTTCTAACCGTGAAGCATTTTAAGGTGGTGGGTCGTAGCTTTTCCAGGGCTGTTAAAATAGGCGATTTATGGTAATTGTTTTAAATTGAAATTGTATTAATACGATTGCTGAATATTTATTCACTTATCCATCCACTTGAAAAAAATTGTTACTTACAAAAAAACCTTACTCTACGTATTTCTTTGAACCAGCCTATTTGCTGACAGCAATGCAGTCAAAAAATGCTTTAATGAAAACTAAATTGGCAATTGTTCTAGGTCATTAACTGGTAACTAATGAATTTACAGTTATTATATGCAAAAAAAATATACTACTGAAACTGTAGTATTGAATTTACTGAGTTGGGAAAGGGGGGGGGAGGGTGTAAATTACTACCTGCACCTTCTTAAATAATTTGTTGGCCCGGCCCTGATCTTGATCGACGGTACTATTCCATCTGGTGTCCACAAACGTCGGGGGTGCGTGTTTTTTTTAACCACTTTTGCATGATGGCAGGCTGATGGCTGAATGATGCGATGCGAACGGAATTCACGACAGAAAGCTTCGATTCGCCTCAGTTTCCCGTCTGAGCTGACAAGCGCTTTAATAAGAAGCTTCACTGCAATGCAGTTATGTTCACCATGTAGCCAACTTTTTTATAAGTCTTACGGATCTGCTGGGATATTATTCGCAACAGTTTTGCGATTCCCTTCACCTACTAACCAGGATTTGAATTTCTTCGATCGTGTCATTTTTTTATAATCCATTTTTTTTTTTGTCTACTTGGGTAGTTGGCAATGTTAGGACTGAAAATGTTTCATTTCGCCATGGCTTTCTGTATTAATGCTAACAAACAGTTCAGTAAGCAGCTTCCCTGCAGTGCAGTGATACCCACCATGAAGCTTCCCTTTCTACAATCGGTTCGCTTTGTACAATAGTAACAAGGAAGCGTAGTAGTTTGGCGATTATTCAATGGGTAGTGCGTCAGTTGCACAGGGCCGCCACTCAAGTGGGGGCATCACCACTAAAGTGTGGGCAGTACTAAAGACCACTTACGAAAAAGGCCAGTCATTTGCACTGGGACTCAACATTAACTCAGACCTGTTCACATGTCAACATGTCAACATTCCTATGTCAATATTCCTATATGCATGCCCAAAATCGCTAGCAGAAAAAAATGGAAAATTGACTACTCCACGAGGCGAAATAGGAACATGCTTTTTTTTGCATAGTGTTGAACATGTTTTTTAAAGGTGCATGCATCCATGTTGGCTTTCCTGTATGCCTTAGTTTTGCGACATTAGTTCAAACGAATGTAAATGTTGCCAACACAGTCATTTTCTTGTTTTTTCTTTCGTGCGAGATGATTTTGCAACATTAACTGTAACCTGCGGAAATGTTGCCAAACGCTATTCCCAACGGGTCGCGCGACATACCGGAAGGATTTACGTGCCTTTTAAGCTTTTGGAGAGGCCCACAATGCAGGATTAAACTGAAACCCATTGTTACCGAGCACACAAGGACAGATTCCGTGGAAAACGGTACAGATGTCGTTGTAGGTTGCAAACTAGCTGCAAGGCTCACGAGATAAATGGAGGTAAAAAACAACGGCGCTTTAAGGTAGTGGGCAGAGGGGCAAAAAAAAAGGTCAATTTTTTTTACTTTAAAAATTAGTTTGAAATATTTACTTTATACATTTGAATGTTTTACTTGTTTAATCCACTAAATTAATTAAAAAAAAAAAAAATTGGTTTTTATAGGCTGCCGTGTACCAGTGGCAATATTATTAAATATTTTTAAACGCGCGTATCCAAAATGACGGTTTGTTTTTTAAACTTTATGTACCATTCCCTACAAAACTATACTGCCCAGAAAAACTTGTTTTTTGCAGGGAGCTTCCAGAGGTAGTTCTGTACCTAACCTACTACAATTATGGTTTTCCATGGAACACTCAAGATTTTAAAATTTTAAATACATAATAACAGCGTTATTAATTAAACATATAAATATTATAAAAAAATTATTTCCTAAACTATTTGCATGACTTAAATAATTCTAGCCGAATCTCTACACAATGATGTGTTTCACAATCCTTACCAAGTTTCAACAGATTTTGTTATAAAAGCACCTGAAGTTGTGACATTTTCCCATCAAAATACATGGGACTACGAAGTTACATTAAGTCAAGCCGATGCTGTGAGAGCGTGTTTCGTAGGCCTAAAAAAACCCGTTGTTCTGTCCAATCCCTTACACTGCAAAACATGTATTAAGGTCAGGCCCGGACTGGCAGCCCTGGGGCCCAAGTGCCATGACGTTTTAACAGGCCCCCAAACACTATTCGGGTGAGGGGGGGGGGGTGTGGAGGACATGAAAATTTTCATTGACCCTCTCCCCTCCAAATCCCAGATAAAATTTGACCTCTCCACTCTAGGTCTAAAAATAATGTGACCCCCCTCAAAAAAAAAGGGGGGGGGGAAGGGTCACACTTTTCATATGCCTATTGAGACTGTGTTTTGCCGATTAACCGTTTCGTCGAAAATTAAGCCCTCATTAAAATTTGGTGAAAAGACAATTCCCATTTCGCCGAATCCCGTTTTGCCGAAACATTGGAGAAGTTAAAAGATGCATTCTTATTGGTAGGAATTTGTGATTAGTCGCGATTTCTGATGTTAGGTGTTTAGCCGAAGCGAGCGAGGCACATAATTTGACAAAATAATTATTCGCCGAAATGGGGATTCACGTTTCGCCGAAAGTTAAGACACTGATTAAAATTCGGCGAAACGGTCATACGACTGTCTGCAAATTACTTCTTGTAGCCAAATGAAGTAAGGAAAACGTACTTCGTTTTTAACGATAAGACAAGGTTGAGTTAAAAATGTTGTATAAAACGCCGATGTTCCTTACACTCATACTGCGTCGAGTTTCATTCATATATGAAATGATCAGGGATGGGATCATTTTTAAGACAATTAGGAAATTGCAACGAGGAAAAAAATTCATCAACACAATTTTTACTTGTAACAATAAAATCTGAAAAGGGGCCCTTACGAATCTATGAGAGGGCCCATGTGCCATAGTGGCACCCTGGCACTACGGCCAGTCCAGACCTGATTAAGGTTGTAAATCGGAAAAAAAAACCACTCCACTTGCTGAAATTGCAGCAACAAAAAAAAAAAACCGTGACTTTTAGGCCTGAGAAACCCTGCTCTCACAACACTGGCGTCAGTAAAAGACGCCATTCTTTTTCCTTCCGTATTTAATAATAATAATAAACTATATTGTAGCACGTGAAAGTACAAAGATCGACAAAATTCAAGAAAAAAAAACTGATTGTGCCACAAAGGGCGAGGTTTAGGCGCTGGGCCCATTCTTACACCTAACCCAAACCATCATGTAATTATGTACAATGCAGCAGACAATAGCAAAAACTAAAGTAAACAAGAAGATGGGATACAGTGGGGATTGGGGGAGGGGGGAAGACAGTGGGGATTGGGGGAGGGGGGAAGACAGAAGAAAAAAAAAAAAAGAAGGGAAGAAAAAGAGTGGAAGAAAGAGGTGACCAAGTTATGAATTAAACAAGTGACGGAATAATTGAGCTTTGAAAGTTCCAACACTAGAACAAGATTTAATGACTTCGGGCAAATCATTCCATAACGTCATGCTCTGAACCAGAAACGATGTTTGGTATTTAGTAGTGCGACAGCGAGGGGGAATAAAGGGGTGGCCATGACTGAGTCTTGTTGGACAACTGTGATCAGCCAGTGAAGAATTAAATAAGGTAAACAAATAAAATGGTTCTTTGTAATGCAGAGACTTGTACACAATTGTGAGAGAATGCAAAGAACGCCTCTGAGCCATAGGGAGCCACTTGATAGTTTTAAGATAATCTTTTACAACCTCGAACTTTTTAAGATTAAAAATGAAACGTATACACGCATTTTGGATCCTCTGAGTCTGAGTGAGGGAGAATTTGGTGGCGTTAAAATAAACTGTATCACAGCAATCCAACAATGGAATAACTAAGGCAGAGGAAAGTTTAACTTTGGTCCTAATGCTCAGAAAATGTTTAAACTTAGAAAGAAATCTAATCCTTTGCATGGCAGCACGACATTGTGTATGAATATGCGACTCCCAAGTTAGGCACTGATCGAAGATGACACCGAGGTTTCTAGTAGAATTGCAAGTTTTAAGCGCAGTATTATTAACAGGTATAGTATTATAATGACTGAGATCGTAAATAGGATATTTTTTTTTAGGATATTTACTCCACTGCCCCTTACAGCTAGCCCAGTTACAGGCTCTACAGTACCACAGCCACCTACAGTAAAGGCCGGATCAGCTTTGCCTTCAACAATGCTCCGCTAGAAGGTGCAACAATTACCGACACGACAAGTTTGCCAAGTGGCGTCATCGGTTGGCAGAATTTGGAACCCTGGTTGGTTATTTGAAATTTCGCCGCTTGGTGTGAAGATGGCAGCACCTAGCAAACTTGCGCTTGCTTCTATGTCAATGGTTGATTTTAGTTGCCTTTTTTGGTCCGATATGATACGGCCTTTACTGTAGGTGGCTTTGACAGTACTGACCGAATCTTGGATGAAAAATAGCATACACGACTGGGTTGGACGATATGGCCGCCAAAAATGCCGCTGATGCTACTGATTTGTTCTGTTGCCACTTTCTGCTGCCAGTCGAGGGCGACACTGACGGTAAAAAAAATGCCAACGTACCTTCCCTTGCAACACTTTCTGGATACATGAGCGTGTCTCTATTTTTCCCAAGTGCAGAGAAATAGCCAACTGTGGCTGAGTGATCACTTTAAAAATATTTAAAAAACATTTTATCGATAACAAAAATTTGTCACGCAAATCTACGTGGAAATTAAAATTATTATTTTAAAAACCCGCCACTAACTGCCAATAGATGTCGCAACTCACCGTGCAAAGATGCGATTAGCTTGGCCAATTCCCGAACAGACCACGAAAAAATGGATCAGACATGGCGGACATTTTGTGTACCCTTCCCCCCTAATATTGTTGTAGGTCAGGCCGGACCGTTTACTGGCCATGCTCCAGCATATAATATCGTAATATGGTGTTATTGTTACCGCTCGATAGTAATTGCAGGCAGGAATAACCACAGTACAGAATACCCAGCTTAGCACCAGACATTAGACTAAATTCTCTTCCCCGAAATGTTTACCCACAGAGGCAGCTGTGAATGCTGTGGGCTGGGCACAGCCCCGTATCAATACAGTTTATGTAAAATTAAAAAGCTAAAGTGCAAAATCAGTTTTACGTAAACAAAGCAAACAGTCCTCATTAAAGACTGGCATTGTGAGGAAGCCAGTCCACACAAGGACAGTCTATAATGCAGATTATTTGCTTCGTTTACCCTTTACCTTGCGATTTATTCTTTATTTATTACTGGCATTATTTCTAGTGTGGAGGCCAAGAAGCGATGTTGGACCTTTCCCTCCTTGCGTATGTTTGTGACTTCTAGGTCACCACTGAGAAAGACTGAACAGCTACTTAGCTCGGCTGGAGCCTGTAGCCAGTATCCGCCCCGGTAGCACAATGGTTAGTGCACCCGGCCTAATCAGCGGGAAGTCCCGGGTTCGAGTCCCAGTCGGGGCAGTTGTCTTTTCTTTCTTTCTCAGATTAGTGTATCTTGTATCCTCACAAGGCCAGTCTTTAATGCAGACTGATTGCTTCGTTCACCCTTTACCTTGTGATTTATTCTTTTTTTTTCCAGTTTTACATAACCTTTCGTGTAGCTGGATCTGGTTGAACCCGCGATTTAGCAGCTACCGCCATCTTGTGTGCGTGTTCTATTCTTGTGCGCGAAATGACGTCGCACTGTCCTACGGTCACCATGCAGTGGAGCTTGAGTTTTCCTAGTCCATGCCTTGCTCTACGTAGCGGAGATCGCGAACTCTGTGAACGTCGAGAGCTATGTGGGCGTAACGAGTTTAGAAAATGGGGAAAATAACGGAACGAGTGTCGTCAACAAATATCAAAGGTCACGGAAGGCGTTCTGGAAATTCAATCCATCCACACGTGCAGGCTTATGAGCAAAAGTGACTTATTTCTGGTAACAGCAAAGGTGGGACGGACACGTGGAGAAAAACAGGTCCTTACGAGCTTTTGTTTCATCCACACTACGCAGAAAAGGTGTGTTTGCACCATGAAAACTTTGGGTAACTTGCGATGATATCCCATTCGTTTTCTGGAAGGATCCCGGACGTTTGTGGGTGTGACGCATACTGTTTCTGCACCGTAACCAGGGACCTTCGTTAAGTCGAGCTAAGGTCCGGGATATCTGGCGGTGTAATGCAAGCTGGCGGTTGCTGCAAATGCGTTGCTCCAAATTACGAATGTTGGAAGAAAAAAAAAATGTATTTTCCGACTCTTCTGGAGGGCGTCTGTGAACATCACAGCTGTATCAACGTCTTTTTAAGGTAGCTTAATCAAATGCGTGCAAAAAAAATGAGTTTTTTATTTTATTTTTATGAATTATTCGCTTTTTATGAATTATTCGTGTCAACAATAAAGTACAGTTAATTTAAACATTTCTTAATCAAGCTAAACTGAAGCAAAGGTTTGCGCCTAAGCCATGTAGCAGTAAATTCAATCTATACAACTTCCATTAGGATTCAGCCACCAAATCCCTTACATTTGTTTAAAATTACATTTTCGTGACAGTAATTTTTAGAGTTTAAGTTTTAAAGCCGTAGACTCATTATACGTGTTCATTTTTTAAGACGTTTAGGTATATTTCATTAAAAACTTTATGAGTACTCCGAAATCATTTTGATGTATTTGTTTCTCCAATAACTATTTCCTTAAATTTAATTTCTCTCCCATTTCCTCCAGTTTATTTATTTTTAGCTGAAAACAGTTTTTAATTATTATTGTGTAATTAAATAAATTATTAGTATTTAGAATCCTATTTGATTTTCTTACTTCATTGTTTTTTATTTTTTTATATCCCGTATTAAAGAGAATCTTCGCTCAGGTGGGGACGGTCTAACAACAGGATGACGTTTTACACGCGTCCTAAAAAGAACTTTCGAAAATTCGCCAAAATACAGTTGAGTATTTTGATTTCGAATACGAGCTTTATTAACATCGTAGTGAACTCTCAAAGTAACTTTTTATATTTATAAGCATATTTATATGTGCATGTTTCCCGTTTGTCATCAATAATCATACCAAGATATTTTGCGGAACAAGTTTTTTTTTTTTAATATGATGTTTTATTCTTGTGTCTGTTTACATGTATTATAGAACGTTCTTGCACAGTTTTTTTGTTGTTCAATGTTACCATATGCTGATGCTTTTATCATTTTCCATAATGTGTAAAACCTGAACCTTAATTGTTTGTGGTTTCCTATGAGATACATGGGTTATAATAATTTTTGTTGTTATTTTATTTGTTTCATTGATTTTTTTTCCGGTTATGATAGCTTATGTCTAATTTATCAAAAAAAAAACAAAAAACAAACAGGCTCAACTTTTAACTAAATCAATAAACTGTATTAAAGATTGCAAAATATGACCTGCTCAGTACTTTAAACGTTACCCGGCCTATTTACAAAAATGGAACAAAAAAAATTGTGAAGATAATTGTAGGCCGACTATTTTACCTATGAAACAGAACAATACATCTGGAAAGGCACCAATGAAGCCCTAAATAACCAGACCAAAAGGTTTTCAAAGAAACTTAATTTGACGCCGCATGAACGTACGAATAATAGACCTGATCGCACGAATTTTTTTAATCGGTGCGTCCCATCGGTTTCAGCTAGCACAGTAGTAAAATGGATCAAACTGACGGAGCACACTCGTGCGACAATCATTGAGTCATAGTGATTAATTTCGATCACTTAGAACAAACTTACGAGCTTGATTGTATGTTTCACAGTCGGTACGAGAAAACCATGCGCCACAATGTCAGCTCTGACAAAACGATGCTTTTGAAAGGTTTGTCGTATGGCCAAGTAATTTGATGCTTCCTCTAGTAAGGTTGTACTTTACATATTACTAGAATTTGCAGGGTTTTCTTAGACGACCTTTGAATATTCAGGTAGATCGTACTTTAATGTGAAATCAAACTGCAATAATCAAAATTAGTATTTTTTGTCGCTAGCGTCAGTAAATAATGAGGAAAACACATGTTCAGGATTTTTATGGTAGCCAGTTGCTTGTAAATACAGTACCTATATAAATAGTTAATAGCTTAACGGTATAGTACCTGGTAGCGAGTTCCAGGTTGCTTGCAGGTACTGTACCTGTGAAAAGCCAACAGCTCACCGTTATACAGTACCTGTAAATAGTCTATTACTTACAGATATAGTACCTGTAAATAGCCAGTTGTTTGCAGGTATACTGTACCTGTAAATAGCCACTTCCTATTTAAAAAAAAACCCCGTAATGATAAAAGTACAACCACAATTTATAACGCGTAGATTAAACCCCATACTTTTTTATAGCACAGCAAAATATAAAGAAAAATCCAAACTGTAAGAAAAAAAGAATGCCTTAAAATAATGTTGCCTAGAAAAAACGTGCTTTCTGCAAAAGAATGTGATTATAAATATTAAACAGCTGTGCGATTACGCCATTCTACTAAATAAAAATTTTTCGCCATGAAAAATGGAAGATAGACTGTATGATGGGGGAAATTATGCAGCAAAAAATGTCGTACCGCTATACGAAGGCTTTTGCATGCACCCACAAACAAGGAGAACGTACTGGTACGACCATGGGCACCAAAGTGTTAGAAAAGTTTCTTCTTTTTTTCTTACTTTTAAATTTTTTGCAAAAGTGCACGCAACCACAGGGGCTTGACGCCCGTCGCTCTAGCGTCGCATGGAGACTGGTTATAATATAATAATATTAATAATACAATAATATTATATTAATAATAATATAAATAATAATATAAATAATAATAATAATAATAATATAAATAATATAATAATGAAAGGGGTGAAACCAGCCAGAAGCCTTATCGTACAACAATTGCTTTTTTTTTATAATCATTATTATAATCACTGGAACTCGCGCTGAACGTCTTTAGTGTTAACTTGTCTCACGTTCTAACTCATTATTTGTACCACTCTACGTTGTCCGGAACGATTTGAGAAGCGTTTCAGTTTTTGCTATCCCAGTCAACTTTCGGTAATGGCCGGGGCCTTTTACATCGACGTTAAAACGCTTCTCAGGTCGCTCTGGACAACGTACGATAATGACTTCGAACGTGAGACAAGTTAACAATAAAGACGTGCAGCGCGAGTTCCATTAATGATAACAGCGCGTAAGCGTAAAATTAGCGGCCGTGCTTATTAGAGTTCGTTTGCGCACGAGAATTTCAGAAAATTGGACAGGAGAAAGAGGCGGCGGCGGAGCGGCTAACAATGTCAAAATGTTACAATGCTTCAACATGTAACAATAGGGTAACAATAAGCGAGGCGTACAATATCGGATTATCGCTCACTTGAACAAGATGCAACGATGGTTGGGTGCCGGGAAACTAACATTGTCGTTGTTTGAGTTAGCTCGTTGTGGAGAACCAAAATTAAATGGTCTTGATTTTTCCTTAAATCTTTAAGTTTTAAACCGTAGGGTGCGAAGTCTTAAATTTTGAGGCCTACGGCCTCAAAATTGGGCGGCCCACATGACTGAGTGACTTATTTACTTTTTCAATGCGGGCTTCGGGAAGCCAGTTGAATTAATTCCGCGATTGTTGCCACGATACTGAAACAATCCAGAATCAACTACTCATCGAGATGACGCATGCTAAATCCAGAAATACGCTAATGTGTTGCCATCAAATAATAATCATGGGACAAACCTTCGGCGGAACCTAAACATAAGTATCCATTTCTGATGTTCCGTTTTTTCGAAAACAAAAACCGGTGGACAGTGGACACATATAAAATGGAAGCGAAAAAAGCCAACAAATTAACTGAGCAAAAAACGGCTTCGGCGTTTAGAAAAAAAAAAACATTAGAGCTCGTATCCCCATACTCACAGCCCTAAAGGTATACACGAATAAAAACGGATTAGAGTTCACTTGAACGCAACGAACTATAATTTGAACTCCAATTCGCAAAACTTAAACCCACAAACACACACAAAATAGACGCCATAAACAGCAAACGCTACAAAATTGAAAGATAAAAATGCAAACACAAAATGAACACAAATTATAGTTCAAATTATAGTTCGTTACGTACGAGTGAACTCTAATCCGTTTTTATTCGTGTACCTTCAGGGCTGTGAGTATGGGGATACGAGCTCTAATGTTTTTTTTTTCTCAGTTAATTTAATAAGGCTCAATTGTTGTACGATAAGGCTTCTGGCTGATTTCATTCCCTTTTCATTATACGTATATATCCATGCCCGTGTTCGCAGCAGTACGACCGTCGATCATCAGTGTGCTGTTATTTAACGTTTTTAGTGTACACTCTTCAGTCATGGTAGCAGCACTGTCCAGTTTGAGGTGCGTAAAATGGTTTTCGTCGAAAATTACGCTGGCGACTTGATTTACATAACCCTAAAATGGTAGCCAACAACGCTGAACTTTTACAATTTTGTAAACTTGTCAGCATTATTTCGTTGCTCTCCGTGCAAGTGAAAATTTGTTTTTTAATACCGAAAGTGTCACCATTTAAAAGCACACTTTTCTGATTAAATGACGACATTTCCAATTTTGCGATCCAAACATTAAAACCGGTCATTCTGCAATGTTCGCTTAAAACAAAAGGATTTGGGGTGAAAGTTAATTTATTTACCTATTTATGATTGGTGTGAATTGAAAGCCAGCAAAGCTATGCGATTTATTACAGTGTTGGCAACTGTTACTAGTGAAGTTTATTTGTACAACTGTCATTAAATTATTGTTTATATTTATAAAAATGTTCTCCGCAGACGAGCCATGTCTTCATGGTAGAAGTGTACTGCGCAAGTTTCGTTCTTGTCGTAAAATTCCTTTCGATAAACTTTTTTTTTAATATTTCTTGGAGCCTTAAGTCATTTGAAGCAAACCTATGCTCGTATAGATAAACCGGGGATAGGATTCGAACCAAGAAGGATCCAGGGAACCGAGGTGACGTCCAGAATACGTAAGAACAGATGCCATAGCCTCTCAAGAAGGAGGATGGTAGTCTCTCACTACCCTATGGCCGGCCGTGACTGGAGGGAACTTAATCAGGGTCCGCTTATTAGTCATCGATCAAATCAACTCCTTCAGACAACTTAGCTGACCTCTGATACTGCTCAACCACGACGTGCAATTTTTTTTTATACTGAAAGTGTCACCATTTAAAGCACAACAACACAAACCTAACTTTATGTATGTGTATTTATAGACAGTGATTTTACATCCCCAACATGCCCAAAAGTATTTAAATCGACCTATAACTTTCGGAGATATCGCAGTTTATATATATCAGAGACAAAACTCACAATGGTTAAAGAACCCTCTAAGTTTCAGCAAAACAGAGTAGTTGCCACCAATTATAGTGTCCGCGGCCTATCTTGAGTTCGCTGCAGAAGGAACACAGATAATCGATTGTACGTTTTTAATAGCAGAGTGCCTTGCTGATATCCAAGATGGTTACAAAAACAATGGCGGCCGTCGATTAAAGCCGCCTCCTCCAGGAAGACGTAGCCGCTCATAAAATACTTGCAGGACTCAAGATACGCCGCGCACACACAAGTTGCCACCAATCAGAACAAAAATAGTTGTCACCAAGTTGCTACATTAGTTGCCAAGCTAATTCCACTGACTATTAGATCAAAGGTTACATGAAAAACCTGACCATGATTGCTACAACCCGTAGCAATGGCCAAGTTTTTCATTTAAAGAGTGAAGTAATAGACGGTGGGATTAGTTTGACAACTAGCAATTTGGTGGCAGCCATTTTTGTTCTGATATCACCACTTTGATAATGAAACTTGGCGGGTTCTTGCACCCTTGTGGGTTTTGTTTCAGATATCACTTCTTTTGTATTTTTTGTTGGTAGCATCTTATGTTTGCAGTACCCACTATAGACCTACTATCTAGCCAAGGTTGGTAGTAGAAAAGTATTGAATAGGGTCGGATGTTTTAATTTTTTTTTAAAGTTTAGCTGGAGTGAGGACTTCAATGATTTGAAGTGTTTGTCCTTTTTTTTATTCGAGCATCAACAAACAGTACTTAGCGCGTCCATTTTATCGACAATGTTCGTGTTGCCGATTATATGTGGTATAGTTTACATTGTTACTCATTAACTAACAAAAAGTGATGATTATTTTGATCACAGGTGACGTATTCCCAACATACAAAAAAACAGCACAAATGATTGCAATCTTTTTGGTTAATGCCTTCCCAAACGTCAAACCATAAAATGCACCAGAACTAAAAGGGTGTTGAATACCAAATTAATTCATTCGCATCTGTCGCATAAATTATTTTATATGAGCGGAATTGGTCAATAGTTAGTATATCGTAGTCAGCTGATATCAACGATCTTCACGCACTTTTATTACATTGAAACAGTTTATGTACTTGATTCCAATACAAACCATTGCTTGTCAGGGCACAAAGACTGCCCATTTTCAACAATTTTCAAGCTGTTTCGCCGCACAGGAATTTATCCTCACCATCGTGAAATACGCTCAGCTCTGGTTTCTGTTAAAGTACCAAACCTACTGGCCGCCATGCAACAACAATGCAGGAATTGAACAATGACTTTCTTGCAATGAAGTGTGACAACTACTTGGCGGGTCGCCGCACTAGCGTGGTCCTGATATTTCCAAAAGTTAGCAGTTTCAGAGCAGGATTTATACTGTTCAGCATATGGGGAAAGGGGGGGGGGGGGGAGAATGGGAAAACTAAGGAAGAAATAAAAAAAAAAAGGCGACAACATAAGTCAGCCTTCACGGTCTTTAGGGGAGGCAGAAAGATCAAGTAGCTCCAGGACATGGAAAGAGATATGCGACTAGAAATAGTAACACAGTCGAATGCCCGTGTGATCCAGACAAATATCTTATTCACGTGCACGTCTTTACACAGCGGTATAGTGAAGTTAGGCATGGGATTAGGCACAGACCTCGTCCCAATCCCCCTACCTAAGAAAATGATTTTACACAAAAATGTAATATATGCCTACATATGTGTGAGATGCTTAAGAGCCAATCCCTCCTACCCCAAACCTATTGTTCAGATCAGGGACCAGTCATATATTGGTTCAACCCAGAACCGATCCTACAAATGTTCTAGTGTATATTTACAAGTTTGTACGCAGAAAAGTAGGACGAAGTGCATAGCTTTCAAAACGATCGTTAAGCTTAACACTTATGAATAATTGTGTTTAGATATGTAAAATAGAAGCAAGAATAAACAAATATTTGTCACTGAAATTGGCCACATAAATGATACCAACGTGGAAAAATTTGTTTAAATAGCGTAAAATCTCAATAATTCCTTCTGCCTTTAGTTATCCTTGGTAAAACAGCACCAAGAATTAAATAACTAAATAAATATTCGTCGCTGAAATTGGTTAGGCAAATAAAACCAACGTGTAAATGATCCTAGGAAAAACCTAGCAAAATTGTCCCTCTCTGTCCGAGATAACCTTAGCAGTTGAAAAGGACTTTAATTCAACGGTTTCCTTTTTCCAACGACAAAACTTGTTTAAATTGTGTGCAGAATTGCCTTGAACCTGATATAAAAGATTACTACAGGGTGTCCCAAAAGTCCCAGAACACCCTCATAACTTTTTAAGGGGTTGAAAGAAAATAGTGAAAGTCTGGCAATGTAAGTTTGGTTAAAGGATCTATCTTTTCGTACAACCGGCATTACGCC
>JAHWFP010273013.1:0-23585 GCA_023313725.1 Lithobius niger
TGTTGGAGTGCCGTTGTCTGATGTGCTTATGACGTCACCACACTTCAACAATGCGGACGTGTGTATATCCATAATACCAGGGCGGCGATCCAGCGACAATGAAGTGGATCAACGTGGACTAAACAGTTCTTTGTTGAGACCCGAATTGATGTCCACAGCATACGTGATATGTCAACGTGGATCCTTGCCAACCATTGTCGCCAGCCACGCGTGTTTTTACGCCAAGATGGGTGAACTTCACTTCGCCTCTGTCCCTCGCTCGGGACGGTTCTCCCATCATTTAATGCTTACTTGCTTAAGGCTTATTACACTTAGCCTAACCCTAATTTAACCCTGTGGGTTCCACGTTCGAATCTGTTACCCAATCCGTTTTGTATGAGAGCTTCACTCTGTTGTATTTATGTATCATGCCTTTAATCAATATAACATATGTCATGACTTTTTCCTTCTGTTCATTCCTCATTAGTTAAGCAGCACACCTCTGAATTTATGGGCCTTATATTTTTCCCTGCGTGTTACTCCAACACAGGAAGGTCGACCACTTTGCAGCTTTTGAAAGCCCTGGACACCTGGTCCGAGGCACTCGACATCGGAGTTCCGACTGATGTGATTCTTTTTGATTTTAAGAAGGCATTCGAGTCGGTTGTCCACCGTAAATTATTAATGAAACTCGATCATTCTGGTTTTGGGGGAATGCTTTTGAGGTGGCTTAAAGCCTTTCTGTCGAATAGAACTTAATTTGTCATGGTGGAAGGCGCACCATCAACTTCATTGAACATTATTAGCGGAGTGCCCCAGGGATCGGTTCTAGGACCTCTCCTTTTCATAATTTACCTTAATGATCTTTCTAGTAGCTCCAACACTTGCGAACAAAGTAAGTTTGCTGATGATTTGATCAGCCATTCTCCCATATTAGATGACAATGGTGCTTGTCTCCTTCAAAGGGAGATTAATGAAGTTTATAGCTGGTCAATTAAGTGGCAATTGCCCATCGCAAATTCAAAATGTATGTCATTCCACATACGAAACAGAAACCAGTGTCACTCTTACAGTATGGACCGCACCGTGTTGCCAGATGTTTCTTCAGTGAGAAGTTTAGGTGTCTGGTTTTGTTCCACCCTTAAACAAACGATGCATTGTAACCACATTGTAAACAGTGCTCTCAATCGCCTATATATTGTTAGACGCGTTTTTGCTTCGGGTGACACGCATATCCTGCTCTGGGCTTTTAAAGTTTATGTCAGGCCATTGCTTGAGTATGCTTGCCAAGTTTGGGCTCCAAATCTTCTAAAGGATATTTATCATCTTGAGTCGGTCCAGCGCCGTTTCACCAAGTCCTTGAAAGGCTTCAAAAATCTACAATACGCGACCCGCTTACACCGTCTTAAACTCGACTCCCTTGAACTACGTCGTCTAAAGGCGGATCTTATTCTTACCTTTAAAATTGTAAGGGGATTTCTACCTATAGATATCCCTTTATTCGAGTTATCAACGATGAAACACACTCGAGGACATATGTATAAACTTGTGAAACCGCCAGCCAAGTTGGAGGTCCGCAGATCCTTTTTTGCAGTAAGGGTTGTCACACCATGGAACTCTCTTCCTACGGATGTCGTTTCGGTGGCTACTGTGGATGCTTTCCGTCATCGTCTGGGGCAAGTTGATCTGAAACGTTTCCTAAACAGACCGGAATTTTGTTTTATCTGATGTTTTATGTTTTTAAAATGTATGGATCGGTGTAAGCGGCTCTCAGCCCTGCCGTTTCCTTTACACCCTAACTGGTGTTCAAACCACTTATTATATTATTATTAATTAAACATGTCACTAATGATGTTATGAGGAGAGAAAAAGACGAGTTTTATAAGCAGAATTAAAATAGGCAAGTGTGAAAGGGTGTGGCTGTGTAGGCAAATACTAGATTGCTGCAGGCAAAGTGCACTTTAAATTCTAGACTTTGTGCGCCAGTTTCTAGGGGTTGTAGGGGGGGGGGGGGTGTAGCTAAGGTGTGGAATAAGCTTTGCCAGGGAGCAGGCCTGGGCGGTGGGATGTTCTAGGTGTTCTCAGCAGTTGGAAAGGTGGTTATAGCGTTAGGTTAGATGAGGCACTGAACCAACAGTCAGCAGCAGTGTACTCGGGACAAGCAGACGTTTAGAAGGATTGTCTAAGATACGATAGGAGTTGGTTGATCCTACACTGCTGGCTCCTAAGCCATTCGAACCGCTTAATCAGGTTGGGCTCAAACTTGGTATGCCCTTAGGGCTACATGGGCTGGGTGCTGCTGACATTTTAGGCCGTTTCTGAATACAAGAACATGGAGTTTATACATCGAATTCTAATTCGTGAATGGTGCCAGTCGCTGCAAAGGTAAATATACAGCATTCGATTTATTTGCAGTATAGCTGCAGAAGTAAAAGTACCTTTTACCTCTGCTGCAGAAGTAAAATTAAAAGCGGTAGCTTGCAGTATAGCTGAGGTAGCTGCAGAGGTAAAACTACCAGAGGTAAAGCAAAAGTAAATTTAAAAGTTTTGGTGGTGGATTTATTTCTACTTGTTTCGATTGCACAATAACTTGCGATCCCGAGACAAAGATGAACTGTGCGAAAAATATCTTTGACAATATGTACACATTTCTACAGTGTGTCAAGTATCAACATATTACAACCCACGTAAATTTAAAAGACACGTCTAAAGTGTAAAATCTGTTACTACGTCAGTTTCCTACAGCTGGACTGGCGATTTAGCATCAACCGCCATCTTGCTTGCGTGTTCGAATCACCACGCTACAAAATAACATCGCACTGTTCTTCGGTCATTACGCAGTGGACGCTGAACATATTCCTCGTTTAATCATTAATTTCAGTGGGGGATCTGTGCTGACATCTAGGAAAATGGCTTTATTATCTCCAGTTTTAAAAGCAGGCAAGTACACGTTTGTGTTAGCAGAAGCTGTATAAATATTCTCCAGGCGTTAGTTCTTTATTGGCCCATCGTGCTGTGTCTTGTGGTGCTAAAGTTATAAGCGCAGCAACAGGCGGAGAAACTTTGAACTACACTAAAGCATTGCCAACATTTCCACCGGCAAGGCGTGTGTGTGTTCGTATTTCAGGCGGACTATATAACTTGGCCTTTTTGTTGGACTTTCAGATAAAATGGCCTGGCGGCAGGACTTTGGTTGCGCATGTACATAAAAATGAAGGGTATACTGTCAACAAGAACACCAAGGTCAACATGATTCGTGTGGAGTGTGTTTGGTTAAGCAGCAAACAAAAGATTATGCTCATTTTCATTATCTCTTTACGATTCTTATCACCTCGGACGTTTTTTTCTGAATGTTTCCTATAACCCTATGTTTACACTGTCTAGTGTGGAACACTTTATCGTAGTTTTCCCCGTCATCGTTGCTACAAACAGACCGAAACAAACATGCGTCAGTCCAAAGGTCAAGTCTTCACTGCCGAACTGAGTCTTTCAAATTAAGTGCGCGCCTGGCCACTTCATCTTCCTATCGCAAATAACAAATGGAAACTGTCCAATCGCTCATCTGGCATTGCGCGGCTGCCTAGCAAAACGAACGGTTTTTGATTCCTTTGTTAATTTCAATTATTTCTGTATTTTGCTGAATTTCGATTAAACATCGGCGTGATTTGTTGTGCGGTAGCTGAGGAACAAACAGAATATTCAGCTAGAGGAGCACATTTTCCGTCGTTTTGAAAGCGTGCATTTTGCGATCGAAAGGAGGTGTAGTCTTTCCCCACTAAATCAACTGAACGCTGTTATCATAGCGTTAAAGGGCTGATAAGTTTATTTTACACTTGTAAATTGCAATGATACGCCTTTTTTTTAACGCTCTTAAATAAAAAAAAATAAGTAAAATCCGTTGCATATACAGCATTTTATACAATAAAAAGAAAATTTGAGCTTTACTAATTTCATTGCGAATTTTTTGCCACTAAAAACCATTGTTAGCCATTGTTAACCATTGTTTAAATAACTAATGTATTTTTGATATGTTATACTTTTGCCTTTTTGATCAACTGTTTGTGTATTAAAAATATAAAAAAAAACATACGCATACAAGCTAAAATCAGTACCAATAACCAGTGGAAAGAAATGGTACTACAATTAGTAAATCTCAAATTTTTTTTATTGTGCAAAATGCTGTATGCAACCACAGCCACCTACAGTAAAGGCCGGATCAGATCAAGACATATTAGGCAAGTAAAATCAACAATTGACATAGAAGGAAGCGTAAGTTTGCTACGTGCTGCCATCTCTACACCAAGCGGCGACATTTCAAACTAACCGACCAGGGTTCCAAATTCTGTCAACAGATGACGCCACTTGGAAAACTTGCCGCGTCGTTATTTGATTCGCCGTTTTGCGGAGCATTGTGGGAGGCAAAGATGACACGGCCTTTACTGTAGGTGGCTGTGATGCAACGGATTTTAATTGTTCTGTTTGTATAGTGAGAGTTAAAAAAAAAAGACCTTTATTGTAACAAACAAGTGTAAATCACCCGTATTTGCCCTTTAAGTCGAGAGCTAATTCAGCGTACTCGGGTACAGAACGCTAGAACGTAAGAGAATAGAATAGAAATTTATCTTTTTCAGCTTAGAGAAGCTGTGTGCACCCGCCCCCTCGCTTACCCCAAAGGCTAAGTTAAGAAATTGTCGAGACGGTTTTTAAAAGAATTTGACTGTAGTAAAGGTAGTGTATAGTGCTATGCAGTTAGTTTTCTTAAATAGGGAAACCAAGCCTCTCCAAAATCTGAATGGTTCTTACGTAAAAGTTCTGAAGCTTCTGAAGTTCTGAAGCTTCTTTCTTATATCCCCCCCCCCCTCTCTGCAATTTGTTCTTATTACTTGGCAGCGATAATTAAAATCAATCAGGGATGAAAAATCTTTTTAGGAGTTTAGATAGTTTGTGTAGACATTATTGCCTTGTTGTCGACTTTTGGAGGAAGTTTTAAACCTGTAAGAAAGTTCGGTGTTCAAAAGACAGCCGTAAAACTCTACGACGGTTCACTCATTTTATGTATGTTGGGGACTATAGTACAGACGCTATGAGGTTGAGGCCACCGAACGTTTAAGGTAGACCACAGAATTAAGGATCGTATAATAACAATGACAATTGTCACAAAATGGGAGACAATTATGGACTGAAACGGCGGTAGCCTATTCAACGTGTAGGGATGGTGTAAAACTAATTGGACTTGAGTTGCGTTTACGGCTTTGTTCTGGCTGTAATCTTCCGGGTACGTGTGTTGCGCTTGGTGTTTGGATTGAGCTGAAACCAAACTTTTTTCTTCACAAATTAAAGTTTGTGAAACATGGCAAGGATGGAATGAAAGGAAAGAGTTAGTTTTGTTTAAGTGGTAAATAAAGTCACTTGTTTATTACGATTAATGATGGTTTATTAACTCTCTTAAAATCCGTTGCAACAGCAGTTTATACAATAAAAAGAAAGAATTTAAGATTCAGCAATTTTAGTACCAATTCTTGCCATTATATGTCGCTGTTAGTGGTATGGTAACTGGTTTAACTTTTATGTGTAGCCTACGTTTTTTATTTTTGGCCTAATAAGAATTAGCATTTGACCAATATATATATCATTTAAAAAATGTTTGAGTTATTTAAATTGCTGTTAGGTTAACACACTTTGCTAACAACGGCATCTAGTGGCTTTTATTACCAAAGCCATCGACACTATATCCTATATCGCCACTGTAAAAAAAAAATTCGAACCATCCAGTATGAATGACGGATCTCACCGCCTCCACCCATAATAAACGGGGGAACCTTTGGGCGGCCTATAGAAGGACAGGAAACCTTGAAATATACCGCCAATATATACTCGTAAACTAGCTCGTCCAGGCTGCTCTCAAAAGGAAAAAAATGAGTACGAACTCAAACTTGCAATGGATCCAGGGCACACAGCGAAAGAATTCTTCAAATATGTTAAAACTAAACAAATATCTAAACCACAAATTGGCCCTCTTAAAACCCCCACCAACACATTTACATCTGAACCTCAAGAAATGGCTAACCTTCTAATTCAAACCTTTGCTGAAAATTACTCCCACACCTCAACCAGCATCTCGCTAAGCACCATGTCGTTATCCCACCCCTTATCTTTACTAATGTAAACTTAGCCGCAGCCTTCAGTAAACTTAAACCGCATGCCTTGGTAGGGCCCGACGGAATACCATCTGATGTACTGGTTGTGACATCCCTATCCCAATTCTCGTTCCTATTTTCAATAATATGCTAAGCACAGGGTTTGTCCCCCAAATTTGGCGCGTTGTTTATATTACACCAATTTACAAAAAAGGAAAAAAGGAGGACCCAGATAATTACAGACCCATAAGCATCACTTGCCATCTGTGTAAGATCTTTGAAATGGTTATCGCACAACACCTTACTACTTTTCTTGAAACCGAAAACTTAATTATTTTTAACCAACATGGCTTTTGGCCTAACTTTTCAACAGTTACGAACCTTCTGGCATTTTACAGTGACATTTTCGTTAACCTTGACCAAAATACTCCTGTCGATGCTATCTACCTGGACTGCATGAGAGCATTTGACAAAGTCCAACACTCCCTTCTAATGCACGCCCTTAACATGCATGGTATCTTAGGACCTATTTTGCAATCAGGGAATGACTGTCCAACCGTTCACAACAAGTTATACTCTTAGGTTCGTTTTCCACTAGTTACTCAGTTCCTAGCAGAGTTATTCAGGGTTCGGTTCTGTGACCTCTGCTTTTTTTTAAATCTTTTTTAACGATTTCGGCAGTTCTCTTCCAAATGCTATTTGTAAATTTGCCGACGACTCTAAAGCCAAACATAACCTTACCAATTTCAATGACACCATTGCTTTTCAACTGCATATTGATAACCTGTTTTCCTGGTCTCTGATGAGGCATATGCCAGTACACCTGACTAAAACTGCTGTTTTGCATTTCGGCAAAACTAACCCTAACCACCGATAATTTGGGGGCTACGACCCTTTATCCTGTCTGACTGAAACTCCGGACTTGGGTATTACTATAAACAATAGTCTGAAGTTCGATAAGCATATTGAAAAAATTATTCCAAAAGCATCGTCTGTCGTTTTCCTTATCAACCGCACTATTACATCTTGATTTCCTGAAATTTATATTAGACTATATTTGTCCTTAGTTAGACCGATTCTCGAATACGCTTCTGAACTCTGGTACCCAACTTTGATTAAACATCACACCGCACTCGAGAAAGTCCAACGTAGATTAACTAAAAATGTAAACGGACTTGTACATCCCCTACAAACGCAGATTGCAGTTCCGTGGCCTTCAATCTCTTTGGTGATGGCTGTCAAGAGGTAATCTGATTACTCTTCAAAATCATTAAATGTAACCTAGGAGGAACCGCTGTCAATACCCTTTTTACCTTCTGTTACTTTTCTGCAACTCGGGGACACTCCTTCAAAATTCAAAAGAAATTTATTTCTTTTTTCTGGTTGTTTTTCTTGACACCCATACTGTATTTATTATGTATATATATCTCTGCTTTTTTTTCCACACAGCCGGAAGGCAACGTGGAGCCATTATAAATAAAGTAAAGAAATAGCATTAAATCCCAAATTCTTTCTTTTTATTGTATAAAAAGCCGTACATTCAACATTTTAGTTGCACTTTTTGCGTTTACTTTATTGCAGTAATTTACTTTAAAGTACAAACTGGTGAATCTAGTTTGTTCTTTAAAGTAAACACTTTTACTAGAATCAAGGACCGCGCTAGTGTTGCACCCGCCAAGTCCATTTGTTACACTTCATTGTGAGAAAGTCATTATTCAATTCCATCATTGTTGCATGGAGGCCAGCTTTGGTAATTTAACAGAAACCAGTGCTGAACGTATTTCACGATGGTGAGGACCTAGACACACGCTAGTGTGTCGCGCCAAGTTAGGCAACAATCATCACAACGAACATCACATCAATTCAATTGTCGAGGTCGTAAACCATTGTAGCGCGGCGCCATAGCGTCAGTGTCTTATATCTTGAAGCATAGTTGGGCACATTTCAACTACTTGGGGAAAAATAATAATGCGGTACAAAAGCTTAAATTGTGTTGAAATCAAGAGCAATGACCCACCTAACAAAAATTAATTCGTGTAGGAATGCCAGCTAAGCTGCTTTTAAGGCAAAATCTGACCCTCAATAACGTTGAAAATGTGTAACTAGCTAATTCTAGTCCGCTCATCCCTATGTTAATTTCCATAGAGTGATTATTCATCGAACCCGAGATAACGGGAAGGCTTCCAGCTATGAAATTGGACGAATGGCTGCAGTATGATACGAACTGCGTACCTTTTATGGTTTGGAGACTAACGAGGATGGCGTGGAATGGCGCGTACGTACGAAAATATTGTTATGACCATTGTTAGTATTGTCGGCATCATCTCTCATTGGACAGCCAAAGTTCGGACAATGACAACGTGTATACTGACGTGCGTGCCTAGACACACACTAGTGTAGCACGATAAATCCAAACAACGTTGCCAAAGAAATTGTATTCACGTCCAATTCACGAAAAATAAACCAACTCTAAAAACAAAGCAAAATAAACCAAGCCAATAAAAACTGGTGAAGAGGCCACCAAGTTGAGAATGGTTCGGCCCTTCAAAGGAGTGATATCAACACACCAAAACTAACGAAATAAAACAAATTGCAACAAAATTAAAACCAAACCAAAAACCTATAAAGAGGTGATCAAGTTGAGAATGGTTCGGCCTATAGGCAAAAGGTAGTAGCAAATTGTTGAAAACCAATTTCTTGTTGACGTGCCACTTTATTACACATCTGCACGGTAGTGGAGTTGAGTCTAATACACAATTTAAAAAAAAAAGGACTGATATTATATCAAAAACCAAAACTGGTAAAAGGAGCCGCCAAGTTCCGAATGGTTCGGCCTTTCAAAGGAGTGATATCAACACACCAAAACATTCGCCAACCTAATCGCACCGAATAATACTTTGGACGTTAAATAAAAACTTGAACATTGCTACCGAAAGTAGCAATGTTGTAGTTTTCATTTAACCTTCGAACTATTAAGCGGTGCGATTAACTTGGCGAAGGTTTTGGTGTGTTGAAATTTACTCCTTTGAAGGGCCGAACCATTCGGAACTTGGCGGCCCCTTTTACCAGCTTTGGTTTATATATGATACATACCTACACGGCAAAACAGCTTAAAAATGGTTGAAAATGGGCAGTCTGTGTGCCCTAACAAGGAATAGTTGTATCTGACTCAGTACTAAACTGTTTCAATGTGATAAAAGTGTGTGAAGATCGTTAATTTCAGCTGACTACTACTAATACTACATACTAGCTACTGACTAATTCCGCTAATATAAAATAATTTATGCGACAGATTCTACGAATGAAATTTGGTATTCAAGACACTTTTAAACCCAATATCTGCTTTTACATGGTTTGACGTTTGGGGAAGCGTTTTAAAGATTGCATCATTTCTAATGCTGTTTTCATGTATGTTGGGAAAACGCCACTTGTGATCAAAATAATTATAATTCTTTATTTATTTATTTATTTACACTTACAAGAGCTGCAACCAAAATTCTATGCGGCCCATCTACATAAAAATACTAGGCCTACTGTCTCTAACCACCAACCAGCCCTAACGCACCCGTACAATACAACGGCCTATTGTAAACCTCACACCTACAACCAAAGACACCGGCCTACAACCAAAGACGAAGCAACACTGCAACATTCGGCACCGAATTGCTGACAAACATACGGACTCGTGAGTCTCCAGGATGCCTCTGGCGTGCCAAGTGCAAAAAAAGAACTAGAGAGAGGAGCACTCACCCGACCAACGAGTAGCAGTTAAGCAGTTAACGAGTAACAATGCAAACTGACTACCACAAATAATCGGCTACACGAACATTGTCGATACAATGAACGCACTAAGTTTGTTGATGGCTATGGCTTTCAGCTGTACGGATTAAAATCCGGCAGAGTTATTGTATAGGGAATACTGTTCAGTACACTCTCAAATCCTCCTTGTTAAATGTTAGTGCATATTGATACAGAAGGTTACGTTCTTTGCAGAAGCACTTCCTAATGTTACGAATAGGAATGGCGTCTAACGTTCACTGTAGATACGAATCCTACACTATAGCGTGTATAATTGCTTCCACTGTTCGGCGTAGATAGGAATCCTGCAATGTCCGGATAAATGTACTGTACTGTTTCTAACCTACGTTTGCCATTGGGAAAATTCGATTTCTTTCAGATTTTGTACATACACGAGCCAGCTATCAGTTAATACCAAATGGAACAAGGAACGTACCATCGTCACTGTGGCCACCATCTTGAAATCAGGCTGCCATTTTGAAATTATGAAATTATAACAGTGAATGTGCTATCTCACTAGTAATATCTAATAGCCGCCGACTTGAAATTGGGTGGCCATTTTGAAATTACGCTTATTATCGTCCAATTTCTTTCAAATTTGTAATGGAGACTAAATAGTTGATACCAATTGAAGCAGTGAATGTGCGATCGTCACTAGTAATTGCTAATGACAGCCATCTTGAAATCGGGCAGCGATTTTGAAATTATGGTTATTTTCATCCGATTTCCTTCAAATTAAGAACGTAGACGCTATTTTGTGATACCAATTGAAACAATGACTGTGCCATCATTACTAGTAATCTCTAATGGGCTCCTTGTTTAAGTCAAGTGGCCATTTGGAAATTATGCGTATTATCATCTAATTTTTTTCCTATTTATAAAGGAGACGAAATAGTTGAGGTAATTATGCAGAAAACATCCTTTTGCCGATAGCAACTAATTTCAGCTAAATTAACACTCCTTTTGTCGTTCTGGTTCGGAAAATCACAAAGAAGACGTGAGCAAACGCTTATTTATTTTTAAAAAGAATTATTTAAACACGGTAAACCGCTACTCACAGCTATTGACGCCGCCGCCATTCTACACAATGGGATAGGGCAACAAGGAAACATGATTTCGACCACAACATCAACTAACGGAAATTATCTCGCCCCATATCGATATTGTGGCCGGAATCATTGTCTGCAGGGGCGCGCTTTGCGCACACTATTATATATACATCGAGAATTTGTGTAATCAGAAAAAGTATGACGCAAGCATTTGTGAACCAAGGAAGTGACACAAGTTCTTCCTTGTAGTGCGCGCGAAGCGTGCCCCTGCGGACAATGTTTCATAAAGAACTATTGGTGTAAAAATAAAATAAAAATGAAGAATTTCGTCTGCTTCAGCTATTGAGTAGCAACGCAAATGAAGGTAATTTTCGTTTGGTGATGTTGTGGTCGAAATCAGGTTTTCTTGTTGTCCTATCACATCGCGTAGAATGGCGGCGGTGTCAATATCTGTGAGCAGCAGTTTAACGTGTTTAAATAATTCTTTTTAAAAATAAATAAACGCTTGCCCAAGTTTTCTTTATGATTTTCCGAATCGGAACGACAAAAGGAGCGTCAATTTAGCTGAAATTAGTGGCTAGCGGCAAAAGGATGTTCTCTGCATAATTACCATAGTTGATTCCAAGTGAAACGGTGAATGTACCAAAATTTAAAAGCATCAGTAATTTCGAATGGCCGCCATCTTGAAATCTAGTGGCCATTTTGGAATAATTATTCTTATTTTGTCCAATTACTTCAAATAAAGTATCGATGTTATTTTGTGATACAAATTGAAACAACGACTGTGCCATCGTCAATAGTTATCTCTAATAGCCACCATCTTGAAATCAGGTGGCCATTTTGAAATTATGTTTATTATCATCTGATTTCCTTCAAATTTAGAACAAAAACGAAATAGTTGATAACACGTGAAACCGTGACTGTGCCATCATCAATAGTGATCTCTAACGGGCCACCATGTTGAAATCAGATGGCCATTTTGAAATTATGCTTACTCTCGTACAATTTCATTCAAATTTAGAATGTAGACGATATTATTATAGTTGTTTCTAACTGAAATAATGAATGTGACATCGTCATTATTATCATACATGGCGATAGCCATGTATATATATGATTGAAGTCCTCTCTCCAGCAAAACTAAAACTATTAATTTCTCCGTTTCTATTCAATATATTTCTACCAAACTTGGCCAGATAATAGATAGCAACTTTACACCAACTTTTATGCAATTCCGTGCAAGAGTAAACATAGGAAGCCACACGTAAATTTGAAAACTGTTCACTTCTTGTTGTTGTTGTTCTCGTTCTTGTTCTTCTTGGCTGACACGGATTCATAGAAAACTACTGCACCTACCTAAAATCCGAAACATGATCTGAGTCAGAAATTTCCCTGGGCTTCAACCTTACAGGGACCACTTTTTCAATTGGTCGATCCATTCCTCAGTTTAGGGAGGGATTAATTGTACTGTATTCGGGGCCTTGGCCTTCCGCCATGCGCCCACTCTACAAAATAATATTACACTCAGTAACTCAACACTGCACATTAAAACATACCAAAAAAAACAACAGAAGAGGTCCCATACACTGATAAATAACGTTAGATAATGCACACCAAACCACCATGTCCAGTACAAACTGCAAACAAAGCAATGCATTCCACCCGAAGAACTCCTACAGCAAGTATATCCCAAACCTGCATGCAAGTACGTCTACTCACTTACAAACAAACCGAAAAACAGGAGAGGTCCCTCACACCACCCGTGCATGCTCTTCACTGTGTACACTGCAAGACAACGTTAGACACTGAACACAAAACACCAAAACACCACGACCTGCACGAACTGCCAACAACTCATCCCACGGAGAAATACACAATTGCAACACACGAGTGAGTCTGTCCACAGTGTACAAGGAATTCCACCAAACTCTGTCTCTGTTTCAACTACATGCAGGAGGAACAAAAGGAAGGATGAGTCAAAGTAGGATTGATGTTGCTTTAACAAATCGTGCAATATCTTTAAGACGCACAATGTCTTCTGTGAGGCCTCTGAAAGTTAATAGCTCTTTTGCTGTTGTGCCTCTGCGAACCCAGTGGTGGATAATTTTGCGCTCTTCATGCCATAAAGTGCAATGTAGCAACAGGTGTGATACAGTATTGTCATCCCCACATTGACAGGCTGAAGTCAAACTCCATCCCATCTTCATTT
Organism: Lithobius niger; assembly: GCA_023313725.1. NCBI lineage: Eukaryota > Metazoa > Arthropoda > Chilopoda > Lithobiomorpha > Lithobiidae > Lithobius > Lithobius niger. The sequence continues at coordinate 13,173 of JAHWFP010273013.1, forward strand.
TGTGTGACTGGAGGAGACAATGTCCAGTCCTCAGACGCGAAACCGTCCTGGCTTCCCAAAAGGACAAGATATTGAGACCCGACTCAAAAGAGCAAGTCGGACAGATGTCGAACAGGACACGACCAGTCACTGCCGCAGCCCACTCAGCATTCTACCGCCTAAGAATCCAAGACTTCACTACCGGCTTGACTAGTGCCACAGATGGTACAAGTGACACTCCATCCACAGTGTCTAACACGCTTGTTTAGCAATCCGGGCTGCCTCTTCATTACCTGAAATGCCAGAGTGTCCTTTAATCCAGTCAATCGCTGGATAACCAGTTTGGGACGCAGTCCAAAGCTTCCAGAAAATGCTGAACTTCAGAGGGTCACTCACAGAGAAGGTCTGCAATGCCTCATGCAATGCCATTACCGATGCTCGTAAGTCCGTGAGCACTCTGAAATCTACCAATTGCTGATCTGCAGTGGCGTCCAGAGCCACCGAGATAGCAGCCATCTCGCACATATAGCTTGACGAGACACCTTCAAGACTTCTCTTGACCACAATCTTCAAATCAGGTATCCACACACCAAGACCACCCGTCATAGTCTGCGCCTGAAATGATGCGTCGCAGAAATGAGACATGCTCGCGAACTTTTTCTCATGAACACCTCACTCAACGCAGGGTACCAAATCCACGGACACTGCAAGCACACAGACACAACTCCCACGAGTGAACTAAGAGACTGGTTCCTAACGAGTTTCGTCCCACGCCCCGCTACCCCAAGATGCTCACACACATCAGCACTTAGTGACCTGTAATCTAGTAAAAGTCTTGCAACCGGATCCCGCTCGCCTCTGCAGATATTACGCAAACATAGCATTACTAACTTCTCATCAGCTCTCAGGTGAACCAGGGGATCGCAAGCCTCTACCCAGAGGCCTTGAGCCGGTGTTGTCACCAGGCACCCCATCAGTGTCCGCAGGCACTCATTAATTGCAACCTGTAGACTGCGCAGATTTCGGTTCGATGCAGCCAGAAAGGGGAGATGGAAATCTAAGGTCACTTTAATATGGGCACGAAATGCCGCTAGCAGAGCTTTCCGTGGGATGTTTCGATAATGGGCGAGTACTTTCAGGATTGGGAGACGTAGCTCAACCCTTTCTCTAAGGATCCTCGTCTGCTCTGTCCACTTAAGGTTGCTGTCCAACCACACACCAAGATACTTCACACAATTCGTTGGCCAGATCTGCATACCACCCACTTCAATCGTTGGATGGACATTCATTCTGCTAGCAAGCCGAGAGAACACAACCATTTCTGTCTTGGCCGGTGAAGAGAAAGACCGCGATTCGCTAAGCTCTGTTCAATACGATTCATCGTTCCTTGTGCATACCACGCAAGGACATTGAGATCACCTACCACAAACCACAGAGCCACATCATCAGCATATCAGACAATGTTTGTATCAAGTTGCATTTCGTGTAGAACATCATTTATAGCAACGGTAAAGAGCACAGGACTGAGGCAGCTCCCGTGTGGAAGCCCTCGGTCCGTTCTTGCCTGCGCCGACCAATACCCATCCACTCTCGTTGCAAACGGTCTCTCTGCAAGAAGCGTAAAAATCACTCTAGACAACTTCTCACCAACATCCATTCTTGATAAAGAAGCCTTGAGCCAAGCTATGCTCACCGCGTCCCATAGGCGGCACGGATATCCAAGAACACCGCTAAGACAGTAAGATCTTGCGCCCATGCCTCTCTGATTCTGGACAAAAAATAAAGGATGGCGTCCTGCGCCCCACGTACAGACCTATACCCAAATTGGACCTCTGACAAACAGTTGTAATATTCTAAGTGCCAATTTAATCTATAGACCAACAGTCGCTCATATACTTTACGAGCGCAGGAAAGCAGCGCAATGGGCCTGTAGTTCCGCAAGTCCGAGCGTTTACTACCATGCTTGTGGACTGGTACTAAAAACGTGAAGAGCAAAGAGGGAGGAAGCGGGGCACCGTCAAAAAGCTCTTGCAAGTATTGAAGAAACACAAACTTATCCGGTTCCGACAAAGAGCGAAGGCTGGTGTATGAAACACCATCAATCCTGGTAGCGCTATTCGACTTGCACTTGGATAGGGCTCTGTGGCATTCATAGATACGGAATGGTTCACTAGTCTCTACTTTTTGATTCAACATACTCACTCCGTCCGGTGGCTGTGTGCCATTCGGCAGAGAGTAAACACTGACAAATCTCGCATCAAACGCATTCGCCAGAGACTCCCCGCTCAACACAATGCTGCTTGGTTCACCCGTGAGCAACTGCCCATAAGCCCATATCACCGAGCTCTTCGCATCTTGTGGTCGGAGAGCACGCCATGCCTGTGACACAGTGCCAGCAGACACAATAGCAGCACATATCCGAATGCCATACTGAGCGTAGTTACGGGACCCTAAACGATCATTTTGATTGTTTTACATTGTTGGGAACAATGCCACTCAGCAAACTCCAGATTCATTCTTCGTGCACGTGTTATGTCTTTACTGAAAAGTTGATTGTTGAACGGTAAAATGAAAGGCCTTAGGGCCTTAGGGCTACGTCGGGCAGATGACCGGATGTGGTTAATGCTCGCTAAAACCCTTTAAACCCCTTTGAACCCTTTGAAAGAATCAGTATTTCAACTAAACGCATATAATTTTAAACCAAACTAAGCTGCGTTGTGATTGGCAGCTAAAACCGATAGAATTGCGTATTTATTTCTCAGATGCAGGCTTTCAGAGCTGAGTTGAATTGTTTCAATGTGGCCAGCAACAATCGACTGCATGCATAAACCTTTGTAGCGTGACGCCATGGCCGTAAAAAAAGGTACACTGATTACAAACAAAAACGTCAAGTGTGCCGTAAAAAAGGTGTTATATGATTGAATTTTCACTTGTTAAAATGTACACAGATAAAAATTGATGATTTTTAATTGAAATAATAAAATGTACAATTGAGAAAATTGCATCTGTTTAAGTGCTTTACGAATCATATATTTAAAATTTAAAGCACAACAGCACTTACAACAGATACAATTTTCTCAATTGTACATTTTATTATTTCAATTAAAAATGATCAATTTTTATCCGTGTACATTTTAACAAGTGAAAATTCAATCATATAACACCTTTTTTACGGCACACATGACGTTTTTGTTTGTAATTATATAAAGCACCCCATCTTGTAGTCAGGCAGTATTTTTTTGAAACTATGCATATATTATTCACAGATTTCCTTCTAACAAACAAATTAAAAATAAATGTGAATTCAAAGCATAAAAAGGAAGTTACACTCCGTTTGTACGTTGGTTCGTTTTTCTCTTTGCAGGTATTACCATTGTTGCACTGTTTTATAGTTTAGCTGCAATTATAAAAGTAACACGCATTAATAAACAAACAAAAAACGGAAAGTTAGGATTAAGTGTCTAAAAGTCCAAAATTAGAATGACCAGGGGCAAGCTTTGGCAGTAAGGGCCTAGGTGTAAAATTTTGCCTGTACGAAGTTGGTAAGCATTAGACCTTACTACCCGGGGACCAGCTTTCGTCTTTAATAAAAGGGAAGCAATAAATAAATTTTGAAGAAAAACTGGAAGAGATCGTATAAAGACCCATGTAATGATCAAATAGTAGTGAGGTGTACGTTGCCTCCTTTGCTTTATGTTAAGAAATGTTTTCAAATTGGTAACATGACAGCATACTCGCAGTAGAGAATACTATTGGTTGTCATCAATTTAACCTTAAATCTAGATAGTAAAAATGCTAAAGCATCAAAAGTCAAATGCTTTATCGAAAGTTGTTTAAAGATATTCCACGCTCAAAAAACCTGCTAAAACCGTAAGCAGTTTAGGAAAAATGCAAGCACTGGAACAAAGTATGTTGAACAGGAGAATTTTACATGTGCACTTTGGGCTTCTCCTGTTCAACAAAACCGTAAGCAAACATTTTCCGTCCGAATAGGCTAGAATTATAGAAAAGTACAAAGTTAGAAATACAAAAATGGGTTATTAAGTCATTAAGCAAGTCCAATGGGTGCGCACTTACTGCTTTGCTTTAGGTTGAAAATGGTTTTATCCCGGTTTGGTAACTTGGCAGCATATCACAGTAGAAAGCATTATTGGTTGTCATAAATTACCTTAAATGTACAAAATACGTATAAAAATAATTAAAAATTTGAAAGCATCAAAAGTCAAATGCCAAACTTCACATAACATTGTGTTATTAAAGTGCTTTAAAGATATTACAAGAACAAAAAAAACTGCTCCAACCATACATTCTGTTCCAGATGACTAGGACTATACTTACAAAGTTAGATTTACAAAATTAGCTCACTGGGTCATTAAGCTGCTTATCAGCCTCTTACTGAAAAAATTTTACAGTTAGACCCTGAGTGTCAAAGATTCTTCGTGTTCATTCTAGGTTTTGACTGTTTGACCCTTACTCTTAACACTTAACGTTCCGTTTGTGTTTATTAATCTCACTAAATTTCATCTCACTGAATCTCACTAAATTTTATCTAGCCAAGGCACACTCACACAGTAAACTAAACCAAATCGCATCAGCCACAATACAACGGAGTAGTTCCGAAGTACAGAGCCAAGCACGTGGCGATATGACGTCATTTTTTTAAAGACAATATCGGTTATCTAGGAACGTGAAAGGTTTTCGTTAGATAAGAGATTAAATCGAAATTTCTTACCCTTTGCTCCGTGTGGAGGAAAAGTTGTTAACTCACATTCTCACCCGTTTTGAAGCTCTCAGTCCTCTTATAACAATATAGCACGACGGGATCGCAACAATGAACGAGGACGAGGAGTGCAGGGATCCTTGATTTCCCAGCTTGATTTCCCAACATGGATCCCAGCCGCCGTTTGTGTTAACAGAGAAAAGTGGAAGAAAACAAATAAATGTAATAAATTTACTGAAACAAATAAAAAAAAAACACAACAGTTAAAAAAAAAACAACGCTCAGCAATTCACGTTACTCACAACATTGCAACAGCTGCTTTACAAACGTTGGTTTCCATTAAATGACAAAAAGGAATAAAGCAACCGAATATAATCAATATTTTTGAAAACAACTTCACCTCAAACATAAAAAAAATCGTTCACGAATTCATGTTAACTTACAACATGGCAGCTGCTTTCAAAATTAAATGTAGCTTTTTTCGTTGCGTGTAGCATAGCGTCTTAACGAATATTCTGCACAAACTTTCTTCTGGCTAAACGCAACAATGTATTCCACTCGCGCTCAAAGGGTTTCAAAGGGTTTAACGCGCGTTAACCACTCCTGGTTATCTGCCCGAAGCCCTAAGGCCCTATGTCTGCAACAGCCAGATTCCCAGGTGGTCACCTACCCAAGTATCACTCGCGCTCACTTGCGCTCAACAATGTACGTCGGACTGATAGCTTCAAAACGGGTGAGAAGAAGGATATCGCCCGCTTTCCTCACGCTGGAATCCAACAATGGCTCGGGCGCTGCGCGCCCTCGACATTGTTAGATCCCAGCACTCGGAAAGCGGGCGATATCCTATACATCCAAACCGACCAAGATTGTGCTCGGGATGCCTTCAAGTGAAGACGGCCACGCCAAAGAACTACGCTAAAGTATGCAATTTTTACTGGCTGGACAAACAGAACTTAACTCAACACCAACAGCCTTCCAAACACCTCACGTCACGCTCATTGACTACAGACCATCATCGACTGGTCCTCACCAACCATTCAGCACAGCTCCAACGGGCTTATAATCGTAGGCTCATTGGCTTGTACAATTTACAAAAAGGCATTAAAAGCATATAAGCCATAATCTTGGTAACTAAGTAATACATAATAAGAGCAACATGCTAAATCAGATAGAAATAAGATGAGTACAACACTAAAAACAATTAAGAGAACAAAAAGTAATAATGACAAACTATGAGGCATCACCAAGGCCAACTAAGAGGTAAACCCCCAGAACCTCTGCCACTTAACATCTGCCACTTGTGCCTTCAAAAAGTTCTTAGCTCTTACCTAAACTTATTAGCCGACACCTATTCGATTCTATTCTATTCTATTTTAACCTAAGGTGTGCAGGTAAAAAGGTGCATAGATGAAATGTACCGATCAAAAGAGATACGAAACATTTTTTTGAAACAAATTGTTAAGCTCCATTTTTTTTCTTAGCAGTTACGAGATGAGAAGCCGAAAATCTACTTTTACGCCCTTTTTTCTTCTTTATCTTTCGCAGGTTTCCATCTACCGAAAACAAAACTTGTTAAGGATTCCCGCCAAGATTTTCGCCGTTTGAAGTCGTGATATCAAACACCAAACTATTTCTCCAAGTTAATCCCACCGAGCAATATCGAAAGTTAAATGAAAAATATGAAAATTGCTCAACGTTTTAAGTCTTAAAGCCATATTCCAGAAATCCGCTCATGTGTGACTGTAAGAAGGCAAATGTGAGTGCAAACTTCTAATGGTGGAGAGGTATGGTAAGGGGTAAATTAACCCAGGGGAAAGCGAAACCCGAGGTGGTCGAACTCTGGGGGTTTGGGGGAAATCCCCAGGGATTTTGAAAAGTTGAAAGTGGTCAGATATGCTCTTGTGCAAGTCGAGGGGAAGGAACCCCTGAGGTTTCGGTTAAAACACCCTCGTATGCTTAACTCACTACATCATTTTCCCCTGGCATATTAGAGGGTGGAATATTTTCCCTAGAGGTTTCTACTCTATACTTCCTCGGGGGTTTAGCACAAAATCCTCGGGGTTCGACCACCTCGACTTTTCCCTCCCCTTCTGTTTTTCCCCTGACCATCTCACCTTTTTGCAACCCCAGGGTTTTTTCACCCAGGGAAAACGAAAACCCCGGACCATATCTCTCCACTGTTAGAAGTTAAGGATCAACAATTTTAGTACAACCACAAAAGCGAATGTGAGTGTCCTAACATCTGAGGGTATTTCTGAAACGCACTCTGACAACCATCGTTAGCCAGACTTGGCCCTTGAGTGGATGTCTGAAATACGGCTCTTTCTCGGTTGGACTAATTTGGAGGAAGAGTTTGGCGTTTGATATCACGACTTCAAACGGCCGAAAAAGTTGGTGGAAATCCTAACAAGTTTTATTTGGGGGAGGTATCACGTTTTATTGTTCCAAATTAGTAAAATTAATTTTTTTTTTTTTAGCAATTACTAAATAAAAAGTCGAAAATCCAGTTTTACAATCCCTTTTTTTTTTGGCTTAGGGTTCATTCTGCGTACAGCAGTAAGGTTTATCGTGGACTTAACACTTCAGCAATCTTGTATCTGAACCTTGCAGGAAAGTTAATTTGTGTTCCTTTGCTATTTTGACTTTGGTTCAGTTAAACCTACCTTAAACATCAAATGATTTTGTTTTTGTTTTCCAATTAGTGAAAGCGTTATACATTACTGTAATTTGACAATCGAAAAATTTGATGCTTCATATATGGTATCTTAAAATTTGGTATGTAAGCTTTGTTGGACTTGGTCACGGCCCATTTGGGGCTGCAGCTTCGCGACGTTGCCACTTCAAGTGGGCCGTGGCTTGGTTAACAAGCATACCAAAATTCATTCATATCCACAGAACCAAATTGGTAATCTGAACCTGCGCTGAAACAAAGAAATTAGTAAAGGCGGTACCAAGCCTTTACAGTGATGTTTGATCGCAACCTCCCATGTTAAAGCCTAAATTTCGATGCTTAATTTTTCTGCTGTCTTTCAATATTTTTTACTCATATTTAGAACTTTTATTAATTTCCAATTTGTCACATCGGAGATTTGGATTTGAGCTGGAGTCGTGACATTCATTTTTGGCTCATTGTTCTTCTTGTTGGCACGACACGTTTCTACTACGGTCTCCACAGATCAATTGTCCTATAAACTTGGTTGTAGCTCATTTGACAGGTATTGCTCTTTCCATGTGCCCTTGCCATAAGAACTTTTCTAATTGGTCAAGTGGCTCAGAAGTTTGAGAACTCTAAACAACCAGATTGATTGTTTTACACTGCTTTAAACATTGTTATTATGCAACAATGCCAAGCAGCAATAAATCGATCAACAAATCAGCAAACGCCAGCTGCAAGACGTACACTAAAGAATAAAAGGTTTGTATCCATATCTAGGTAAACGCTATTTCGTACCATATTGCACAGTATTGTAATGTTACCATTGTTATCGGTCAAAGGCTATTGTTTGTTGTGTTTCGCCCGTCATGATAAGCAGCAGCCGAAGTTAAGCAGCATTGGCCCCGATTGGTACTTGTGTGGGTGACCTCCTGGGAATCCATTCCGGGTGTTGCAGACATAGGGCCTTAGGACTTTCCTTAGGACTTTGTCGGGCAGATGACCGGGTGTGGTTAACGCTCGCTAAAACCCTTTGACCCTACAATATGGAAGGGTAATGGAGTAAAAAGCACGGTAATAGATTATGTGAAGGCAAACCTAGCAGTGCTATTTATACAAACAACGTTTCGAAAATTATCAATTTTCGTCTTCAGGTTAGCAATAAAATTACAGCATGGCAAAAGCCACTAAGTCAACCTATATTAAAAGCATAAAACAGTCATTTAAAACGGATAAAAACCACCAATTTCTCCCCTCAAAAGAGGCAGAAATGGCAGCCGAAAAGAAGCGACCCACCTGCCTCGTCGGGATGCCACGTCGCAAAGCAAGGCAAGGTGTATGCAAATCGGGGTCACGTGTTTCAAAGGTGCGATGCATTCGTTATGTGGGTTTTACAATATGCCTGGCAAAAGAGTCGAGTTTAAGTGTTTTAATTACAGGAAAAAATTCTTTTAGAAATTTATTATCTGGCACTAAGTGGTTATGTACATGTGGTGTATGTGTATGGATGACTAGCGTTTCAAGATTAATTCGTGCCCTGGTGTATTTTTCTCGAAACAAGATTTGGACCTTGTTGCGTATTTGTCTGGCGACTTGCCTGTTGAAAGGCAGTGTTGCACTAAAGAATTTGATTCGACTTTTAATTTGAAGTTTGATTTATGGTATGCCATACGTTCCTTAAATTTTTTGAAGGGATTGTCCTACATATGTAGCAGTACAGGTTGGCTCCGTACAGGGAATTCGATAAATAGTATTGCGTGTGAAAAGCATGTCGTCTGATTTGTTATTGTTTTTATTTTCATGGTGCATGGTCATCTGCTTAATATTTTGGTGGCTGTTTGAAACAAGGCGGATGTTATTGATGTTAAGTTTCTTCTTAAGGACTTCAGAGATGTCTTTGAAGTAAGGCAGAGCAATGAAACTCGTAGGGGGGGGGGAAGCGTTTTGGGGTCAAAGCTTTTGAAATTAATTTGTGGACGTACCCGAGTGGGAACCCATTATCAACATACTGTTGCAAGATGTAATGAAATTCATGCTGCAATAAGTCAGCATTACTGGTGTGTGAGACAACACGTTTAACTTCATTTATTACTACATTACATTTGTAGTGGGCATCAACATAGGAGTTGTAATGCAGGGTGCGAGTCGACTGCATACTTTTTCTGAAGTGCGTGAAGTCGATTAGGCTATTATCGTTAATAATGACCGTTTACATCTAAAAATGGGATGGCATTGTTTTTAGAGGACTCCATAGTGTAAGTGAGTGATTTAGTGATGCTGTTGAGAAAATCAAGGATTAATAACTTAAGTTGTGTTGGTAGAAGTGCTAAACTATCGTCGATGTAGCGCTTGTAATATTTAATTTGTGAGAATTTTTCAACCAATTTATTGTCGACTGCATTTAGGACTATGTCACAAAAGAAAGTTGAAAGTGGGCTTCCCATCGGTACATCATTGATTTGTTGGTAATATTTGTCTCCATACTCAAAGAAGGTGGTTTCAAAAATGACTTTTACTGCACTGATGAAAGTATCATTATCCCACCCAAGCTTGAGGAGCGAGGGGGGGGGGGAGGGTTCGTTTGTTAATTTTCGAGAGATTTCCGTAAGGATGAGGTCTTGGTCCAATGATGGAAACATTTTTTCGACATCAAAGGAAACAAATTCAAATCCTGGAGGCACGTGACCCCAATTTGCATACACCTGCCTTGCGACGTGGCATCCCAACGGAGCAGGTGGGTCGTTGCTTTTCGGCTGCCATTTCTGCCTCTTTTGAGGGGAGAAATTGGTGGTTTTTATCCGTTTTAAATGACTGTTTAATACATTTAAAATAGGTTGACTTAGTGGCTTTTGCCATGCTGTAATTTTATTGCTAACCTGAAGACGAAAATTGATAATTTTGAAACGTTGTTTGTATTTTTATGTAGCAGTGCTTGGTTTGCCTTCACATAATATGGAAGGGTGACATACGTCGTCTGCATGCTGTGGCTCACTTCTGCAAAGTAACGGGGGCGTGCCCAAATTATCGTTCTTCCAAACCAAAGGACGCCTAAATTATCGTT
>JAHWFP010273017.1:0-20158 GCA_023313725.1 Lithobius niger
CCGTGTCTACCAACCTTGCTTTCTGTTTATTACGTTTCAACTAAACACAGTAATAAATTGGAGCAATACTTTCCACCGTCGTTTGGATTTTCTATTTTCCACCACTCCCAGCATTTCTTGCTGCATTCTTCTTCACTGCCATCTCGACGACAGTTTGTTTACGCATCCTGTGCCGTTTTCAACGATTTTGAGCCTTTTTAATTGAAAAATGAAGCCAGCAACTCGTCTCATATTCTAAATATAAGGTTTCATTGATGTTGAATGAGTTTTACCTAAGCATTGTGTTACCTCATCGTCAATAAATACGGATGCAAACCTAATTACGTTGCCGTGTCAGTATGGCTCAGCGGTAGGACCTTGGCCTTTGATTTCAAAGGTCCTGGGTTCGATTCCCCGCTGAGGCAATCTGACATATAAGTCCAAAAGGCAACGTAAATAGCTTTGCATCCGTATTTATTAAACCAATCTCGAGCCCATTGGCTTTCCGTCCTGTATAACCTCCTCGTCAAAACAGAAAATACCAATCGTTAATCTGACATAAAAGGCCAAATCACAACGACGTTAATTACCATCGATTTATTTAAATTAAAATGTATTTTTTTTTCTCCAAATTTGATTTTTCTGTTGGGGTTTTTCCCACGTTAACGATCTGCATTACCCAGACAAGCGATACCTAATGTATCCCAAAACATTCGTGACAATTTGCTTACCTATACACAAGCTGGCTTTGTCAAAGGCTATTAAATATTCAGATTAGGATAAAATAATTAGGTTAAAAGCTCATATTCCATTATCTTGTGGCTGCGTGACAACACACTCCCACGAGGAGTCGCTTGCAAATTATGGGAACGTTGAAATTCAATAGGGCAGTCTCGCAGTTTTTGTGATTAACTAAACGACGACAAACAATTCGCTCGGCAGTAGGTAATTGCAGCACCTAGGAGCACGAACAGGTGTGACACCAGAATATTTTCTAACTCACGAAATTTTATTTAAAATTGGTTATTTCTTTTCCTGCAACAAACCTTTCCTAGACGTCTTTAACGCTAGCCAACAATCAGTCATGCAAACCGAATACAAGTTTGAAAAATGGGAATAATCAGTAACGGACAATAGTGGTCAGTTATTAAAATAAACCAGGAAACTTGCTTTGCTTTGAAATGTATTTTAAAGGGATATACCCCCCAGCGCCATTTTTCTCGATCCACCACATCAAGTACGGCCCCAAAGGTCTATTTACTTACCGTTAGTCTTTCCCTTGCTAAAAAACCGTTTTAAAATGTGGCGTCTAGGAGATTTTCTGTTAAATATTGGGGAATTTTATTTACGTGCTGGAAGGACGTATATGATGCATTGCGCGCGTACAATAATCATAACGTTTCATCTCCGTGTGTACATGTACTAATTTTCTAATAATTACCATGAGATCTAAAATCTAAAAGACTAATGCGGTAAAAATTAATATTAATTATTGCAATAGATCGCCGAAGCAAAATTATAAGACGCTAGCCTAGAAAATTATGAATTGTGATTTTAAAATACGAGAATCATTCCGGTTTGTGACGACACAATCGTTAACTTGATTCTGTTTCGCGTACTATTACCAAAGCCAACTGAGACAGCAGCTATGCGAGGACCGCAGCTACCACCCCAACCGACCTTGGCGCTGTAATTGCTCGGATGACGATCTGCGCGTAGCTGTAATAAGGCACGCGGAATGTTATACGGCAGGCCGGTTGTCCCTTTAAAATTATATCAAAATCAGTTTTGTGATGAATTTACCATATGCTCCCAAAAAATGCAGGTGTAAACTCATGCGGCTAACTTTTGGCTTTTATGATTTTGGTTGAAGCTCTTCGGCATTTAAATTTTTTTTAAACTATAGGCCTAAGCTATGTATTATATTATTTTTACAGTCTCTCGTTTGCTTCGACGGTCTTAGTTCTCTCTTTCTTCATCACATATACTGAAGACTAGTTGTAAAGCCTGTCGTGAAGACGGGCGAATCTAGGAGTACACTTCCCGTAATAATGAAATGTACAACTTACATAATGCAGGTTCTTGAAGATGGGTAATTACGTGGGTGAAGCCTGATTACGTTACTTCATGAAATCAAGTGCAATGCGACATGGTTCCTGCATAACCTACATTTATATGGCGTATCAACAACTTGGTTTGTTATAGTACATGGGTCCACGATTACGTTACTTCATTTAGTGTGGCGGCTCTTGGATTTACTGGTTTCTTCCATGGTTTCGGTGCATATGTGTATGTTTGTAAAGACATTGTTGTTAGCAGCATTATTGTTAGACCATTGCTTCAGCATTGTTTCCAGAGATAAATTTCCTTTTTTGATCTTTCTTAGAGAAAAGGTATTGTTGTTTTTAGCATTGTTAAAGCATTGTTTGCTGAACGCTGGCGATTGCTGAGCGCTGGCGAAAAGGTGGCAACTACCGTTTTATGGGTTAAGACGTGCTCCATCGCCGCCGGCTAAAAAATACAACGCTGCGTTGTCGCTGCTAATAATTGACTTTGACTTTGACTTTATTGAGCTGAAAGAACCCAAAGATCATGCGCTCAGAACTAACCTACTTGACTAGCTTAACCTAACTTAAAACTATAACAACAACTCGAAAACCAAACAACCGTTGTAAACCAAACAACCAAACAACCAAACCAACCAACCAACCAACCAATAATTGTTATACTGTTTGTAACCATTCCTGTGTGAAGTGTCTTTCGTGGATTATAATATTAATACCTAGACGGACAGATGCATGCTGCACAGTGAATTGGCTTTTCCTGACTTAATCACTCCCTGGTCTTCTTAGGAAAGTAAATTTCGTTTGCAATATTTAACTGTTTGACTGATACCTTTATTTTACTTGTCCGCAACGCTATCTGGTGTGACCCTGACCCGACCTGCGTTCACTGACATGTATATTTCGTCAGATGTAATTGTTAACGGGACTCCCCCACCCCTCCCCGGAAAAGTCGCTTGCTTGCCCCAACCCTCCAATGTTTGATCAACGAGAGAATTCCGAACGGGAGTTTTCCACCGAATTTTTGGGGCAAACCTGGAAAACTTGCACGTGTTTGACCGAATGCTACAAAAACCCAAGTAAGCCCCACCTGCAAGTTAGTTACAGTGATTGTTCCTGCCAACTTTGAAACAATTCACCTCGACTCCAGCTCGCGCAAGTAGTGATTGTTGCCGCCCACTTTAAATCAATTCAACGTTGCTCTGGCATCTACTAAATAAATACGCTTCTATGCCTCTATCAGGGGGCCAATTTCAATGTCCTTAGGGGGGCCTCGAAAGTAGCAACCCACCAGCGTTTGGTTTGAAGTTGTCTTTTAGTTGGAACGTGATTTTTTTTTCGTCATCAGAAGTCTGGAAGTTAAAACCTATAGCCCACCGTTAACCACTGCACTGTGACTGAGGTTGGCGCTAATGACCAAGTTGTCGACGCGCCATTAAGCCTCAATCCCCCCCCCCCCACCGTTAACGCAGCATTCCATGCGATCAGGCACAATTTGCAAGTGCGACGTGCGCTGCAATCGTAGCCGTTTGATTAGTTAAAAAAATTAATTTCTTTTGAGCTTTAAGTCAGCTGAAGCAATTTAATGCTTGTATGGCTGAACCAGCTCACTTTTGAACATTACCAGACTTTTGGAGAAGAAGAAATATCTGGTAAAAGGGGGTGCCAACCCGGGGATTCGATCCGGGAAACCTCCGATCATCGTAGGGGCAGAAAGATTGGGCAGAATAGTTCCCATAGCCGCTGAAGGAGCATGGTAGTCTCTCACGCTACCCTAGCCAGCAGTCCTGGCGGGGACTTCGCCAAGTTCCCCTTTCCAGGGGTTCAACCAGATCCGCATAACTCCAGCAACCTGGCTGAGCTCTCTCACAGCTCTGCCATGATGAATAGATTGTCACCTGCTGTTACGTTACCGATTGTTACGTTAAATAGATTGTTACCTTTTCACTCCGCCGGTGGTGTCAATTCCTTTTCTCTCTATGAGCTGCGCCATAATAGTGAAAAGTGTAATTTAAATAATGCATATTTTTAGTGTGAATTGGAGATGGGCAGGGCAACTGCCCCAAGGTAGCTTCGCTTTACTCAATCACTGAATCCTCTGGTTAATTCATATCCTCCAATATTTTCATAAGCCGGAAGAGGAAGGCATGTTTCACGTCGTGTGTCTTGTCTGTTTTTTTTTTCGGCACTGAGTTTTACTGCGCATTTTTTGGTGTCTTTTAAAGCCCTGTAGTAAGTTTGCATCGGTAGTTATCTCCCCCTCCCCCTGTAGTCCCCCTCCCCCGATCGCTCCTCCCTACTTATTTCATTTGTGTACTAAATCCTAGTGTGCATTTTTGTGTAACTTTTTATCGATAATAGTAATAGATGCAGCATTACTTCCTCCTCCGACATATACGTAGTTTATTTATCTACCTTTTTACTCAAGACCGCTTATGTTACTTCATGAAACCAAGTACAATGCAACAGGGAGAAGACATTTCTACGTAACCTACATTTATTAGAAAACAAAAACGAACTCGTTTGATGCTTAAGGTTGTAGGGGTTTTTAGGACGTGTAACAACTCCCAAGTGCCAACCCCACAGTTAAGGGAGTTGCTTGAAAACGTGTCGTGGTGCTTATCAAGGGGTTGCGGGAATTCCAAATTAACCTAAATTGGTGGAAAATGGCTAGTATAGTCGTGGTTCAGTTTTGGTTATGCTTTAATTGTAAAACATGAGCGATTGTATGCTCTGGCTCGCCTGACATTCAAGGGCGACACTAACCCTGACTTAGGGCCTAAAATGGAATACCAAACGGCATGAGGCTTACTTGGGACGAGATGGATTGGTAAACTTCGGGGTAATTTAAATTTACACAGGAAGGCAAAATAGCTACAGGGTTGCAGTGCTAAACTAGCAACAGGGTTGGTCCGGTTTGAAGCTAAGTTTGGGGAAACGGGACAAAAAGGGAAAATTTCTAATTAAAATAGCCAAAATTACCTTTCGATGCGGGGAGTTGGAGTGTTGGTGCCGCGGAATGAATTTAAGGTTAATACCTAATTGTTGGGAGCATCCGGCAGAAGACCAAGCGAGCTCGAGCCGTTACAATTGACGTCAAACATTAAGTACAGACAATCCACCGCCAAGCATTGTTACAACAATTAATGTAATAGCATCATGACAACTAACAATGAATATTAATTATTTTGAAGTGACAATGGGTCATTACAATTTGACGTCATGTGGATCTTGAGCTTGGCAGCTTTCACAAATGACGTCATCGGCGTAACCTTGCTGGGGTGGTACAATTTCAACGTTGAAATCCGAAATTAAACTCGCAACAAGGTAAGGTTTAACTGAACCGAGGTCAAAACAGAAAAATAACACAAATAAACTTTCCTGTAAGGTTTCAGATACTGCAGTATTGTTGTATTTCTTAGTCCACGTGAAACCTTACTGCTGTATTCAAATGTTTGCACTATTTTTACTTTTGCACACGATAGGTCAGCTAATGATTGGAACATTCTACTTGGCTAAACATCATCGCTGGAAACTGTTTAGAAACTAATTGTCTTAGTGGGCTTAGCACACTTTACAGGTAATTCAGTGTTCGTGCGAATACTTGAAAACCTGGAAATGTCCTGGAAAGTAATAATAAAATTCCATGCCTGGAAAAGTGGTGTATGTATCTTGAAAAAATATATATGTATCATTAGCAGGGTGATGAACGGAAAGTTGATGACGTGACTGAAGAACATTGAAAAGAAATTAGCCGAGTAGTCGAGTGCGTAGCCTTATATTATTCTTCCTTTGTTTGGGCATGAAAAGTTTTGAAATTTGGGCTCTGGCTTTAATTGTATTTGCGCGTATAATACAGTAAGCCATCAGGTTTCACGTGGACTAAACAGTACAGCAACACTGCCGTATCTGAAATCTTACAGGAAAGTTTGTGTTCCTTTGTTGTTTTTACTTCGTAACAGTTAAGCCTTACGTTAAACATCAAACGAGATCGTTTTTGTGTTCTAATTCGTGCTACTTGGCGAACAATGCAGTTTAGATTAGGTTGCTTTAATGTTTTATATTTTTATCAATTACGGTTTACACAAATCAATATGGAAACAAACCCTTTAATTCTCAGTCTACGTCATGCAGCTAGCACTTTCTGATTGGCATTGCTGCATAATATCAATGTTTAAACCATTATAAAACAATCAATCTTGTCGTTTCGAGCGGCGCCATAACCCCTGAACCACTTGACCAGCTAGAAAAGGCCTTATGGGAAGAGCACATCTACAGAGCAATACCTGTAAAATGACTTAAGAACTAGCTTTATAGGATAAATAGTTTGATCTGTAGAACGTAGCAGAAACGCGTCGTGCCGAGAACAAGAGAAGCCAAAAATGAAAATCACGATTCCAGCACAAGTCCAGATCTATGATGTGACAAATCGGAAAGTAATAGAAGTGTGGACACATGATCGTTAAGTCAAACAAAGCTTATACTATACTAAATTTGAGTGGAAAATATTGAAATACAGCGGAGAAATTAAGCATCGAAATTTCGGCTATGACATGGGAGGTTCAGGGACCATGTACCAAATCTTCGGTCAATAATTGTGGAGGTTGTGGCTTGATGGCCGTTAAAAGAAATGGCGTTGTGCATGCCTTCGCTTGATGCAAGTAAGTGCCAGACAGTACTAGAAAGCACTAGATGTTGCAAGATTCTGCAGGCTTTCAATCGGTGATAGTGCCACTTTAATGCACTCTGAAAAAATCTAACGTTCGGAGAAGACTGGCATACCTTTGATCATGAGTATTCGTTCGTTTGTTAGTCCAGTTTTGAGTCCATTCGTACAAGTGGTTCAGCAAAATGAACAGCCAAGAGAGGCAAGAATCAAGCATCTCGCGAAAATCTCGCACTGTTTCTCGCGCGGCTAATAAGTAGTTGGAGGTCCGACCCTACCAAAGCTATACGTATAATCGAAAGTCCTTGGTTTTGTCAATCTTAACTCAGGTAAAATATGTTTTTTTTTTAGCCATACGAAGGAAATCGCCTTTGTAAAAGAAAAATAGTACTTTCGAATAGCAGCGATAACAACGCTCGCCTCGAGTGCTTCATTACAGCTTTTCCTTAATTATGAATTGCCTCGTCGATCCCGTGCTGTGATGAAACGCAGTCAGTAGGAGGCATGGCCGGCACTGGCGTTGTCATCAGTTGCTCTTAGCGTTGCAGCCCCCAGGGGTCCTCTATGGGTCGTTAGGAGGCGCTGCGGGCCAATCAGCAACGGGCTATAAACGTGTCGAAGCCAAAGCCCCTGTACCGACAGTAACGCCAGCTAGTGGTGTGAAATACCGGCCAACAGAGAATCCACCACTGACTTTAGGCCATTTAGTGTGGCCCAAAATGTGGACTCTAAGCCGTTGCTTGGTTAAAAAAATTTTACGATGTTACCTAAGGGAAGTAGGAAGGAAATATTACTTTGTAAATAGGTGCACAGCAGCTTATTCCAGGTTATAGTGAGAGGTAAAGCAGTGCAAAATGGTTCTTTGACGGCGGAATGAGTTTTGGAGAGTGGCGAAAGTTAAAGCAGTGATTTCTTTTCAACGGTCGTTTGAGATCGTATGCTTTATTGAAAACGATGCATTTTTTTTATGTGGATGTTTCACCGCTACATTTTTTTTTTGTAATACGACCAGAAATATGCTCCGTTCACGCATTCTCTGTCTCAATATAATTTCCCTCATTATAATAATGTAGGTGACGTTTTTCTTCTTTATTTAGATTTGCAGCTTTATTTACGTAGAAATGTGCCATTCATTTAACCCCACACCGTTTGAAATATGTGCAGACAGGCCCCCCACATCTAAGTTAGTGGCCTGGCATTAACTACAACAGCGGGCTCCCGTCCCCGGCTGAAATCGTGAAAAGGTTACACTATGTTATAATATTCGTCGGCCACAATTGTGCTGAACGGGTTGGTGGATTCATTAATACAGGCTGCTTACGTTTGAAGGCTTCCGTGCTGATAGGCTCGCACTACAGTGCTCTTTCTCCGTGCTCGTTGCCGTTGGATTGGAGTTGTTTATAAAAAAAATTCACAATACGCACAAATCGAGTACATTACTCATAGTCACCAAGAATTACAGTTACGAAAACAATTTTTTAGGCAATACGGGCCCCTTGAGTGACCCGGCCTGGGTACAGCGGGTCGACCTGAACCCTCCACCCCCTATTGTGGGGGCCCTGTCTGTAGACACCTTAAATTCACAAAACTGAGATGATGGTCTCGAGTCACGCAAATTGGTTCATAGGGCTTTTTTTTAGCCGCATCGTCGTTTGTACACTAAGACGATTGCAATAAGCTAACAACAAGAGAAAAAAGTTGAAGGAAACTCTTCTCTTCTGAAATCAGCATATGATTCAAGCTGACAACATCGGAATAGAAACAGTGTTAAACATGTTTAGGTTGTGTATCTACCGCAAATTCTACCTATACGCAGTAGTGATAGAAAAATAAATGCAATGCGGGAAATTCTATCTAGGGCATGCCGCTAATGTTATCTCACGAGGACAGCAACTACGCCCGACAACATAAGACTCATACGACAAAATCGGGTGGGTGACGTCATTCGAGCCTTTTCATTTGGTGAACCGGAAAACGAGTTTTGTCAGCCGAGTTGGCTGGTCAGATTGAACTCTGTGATACATACAAGCACTTCAAGCAAATACAAGGACGGACCTAAGGTACGCCGCGCTGAAGAGGTTGTCGAACACAAATGAAACTAAGACAAATTGCTGAAAAAATAATGTGGAAGGAAACACATTATTTTGTCAACAATGTGTCTTAGTTTCATTTGTGCAGCAACTGATGGCAAACTGCATGAAACTTTAGAAAAACACCCACAAGGGATTGCCCGTTCCCTACAAAAACTATAAAGAGCACCCTTATGTTTTCTCTCTACCAACGTCCCCCACCCCCCTCCAGATTATCCAAAAGGTTAATAGTTTGACTGCAGGATTATACCAATCGGTATTCGGGGAGGTGGGTGGAGGATGACGGCGAAAGTTGAAGAGGGGATTGACATCAAGGAGGAAGGGAACACAAGATGTTGTGATACAACATTCATGGTCTTAAGAGGGTGAAGAAAGAAAGAAAGAAAGGTTTTTTGTTTTTTTTTGGGGGGGGGGGGGTGAATAGAATGGGGTAAACGAATAAAAATATTGTTTCACGATCACATTGACTTTTTTATACTATTAACGTGGCTTACCAAGGGGAGGAACTTCGTCCCCACAAAAAAATAACAATGAAAATCGGCCCTGTTCTGCAGAAAGGATGTAACTCGAGTTACACCCTTTTTGAATAACAGTGCTCAAATTACTCCCTCTGTCGCCAATTATCGGCAAAATGATTTTCAAGATCGTATCTCCAGCCAATAAGCAGTTAGCAGTCGGCAAATAGGATGTAACTTGCTTAGGTCTGCAGATTTGTCACGCAAAAAGGCTGCTATGCTACTTCTTGAAGATGACAGCACTTGCACCTTTTTTGTGTAACAATCTGTTGTCACAATTGGTCAATATGCTATGATTTATAGGGAATAACCTGTAGAATAACGGATTCAGTAATTCAAAAAAACCTTTTACACCGATTTGACAGAGATTGAGCAGACTCAAACTTTAAACGTATGTTCCGATGAACGGCAGTTTTTGAGTTACACCCTTTCTGAAAAACAGAGCCGAGATCCCTTCCGCACTTCACCCACCGTAGGCACCCCTGTCTTCCACGCCTACAGTGATCCCTTGTATTGAAGTTAGGAGAGAAAAAAAAGAGCAAGGTCCACCCACACCAAGGAAATTGTGAGTTAAGTTGATAAGTAAGAATCATATCACCACGATGAAAACGATCATGAATATTAGTAAGACGAAGTTAACGGAGGCGATCAGGATAAAGGTGCTGTTGGTGACATCGTGTGATCACCACGATGTGTGTTTGGAACGTGAGTTTGTATAGAGCTTTCAAACTTTAGATATGAAGTTGAGGATCTAGACAGCAAGTTTACAGTTAAAGAAGTGAACCCATGAATTCTATGTTTAGTGCAACGATTCTAGAATTTAAAGACGGGAAAGCCAAAGGCTCACAAGAAATAACTAAATACAGACGCAAACCTATTTACGCTGCCTTTTGGAATTATATGTCAGACTGCCTGAGCGGGGAATCGAACCCAGAACCTTTGGAACCAAAGACCAAGGTCCTACCTCTGAGCCAGACTGACACGGCCAAAAGGAAACGTCCATAAGCAGCATTTAACACGCGCATGTATACATATAAACAACCATTTTTCAATGTATATATGCACGTGTTAAATGCTGCCTATGGACGTTTCCTTTTGGCCGTGTCAGTCTGGCTCAGCGGTAGGACCTTGGCCTTTGGTTCCAAAGGTCCTGGGTTCGATTTCCCGCTCAGGCAGTCTGACATATAAGTCCAAAAGGCAGCGTAAATCGGTTTGCATCTGTATTTAGTTATTCTAGAATTTACTTTAATCCCTAAAATTGTCTACAAATCATGCGTTGACTAGAAATTTGATAAAAAAAATCATGAACGTGTCCTTAATTCTCTACGTAAATGGAAGGAAAATTCAGTTCGTATTTTTTTTTATTGTCTTGTTTTTCTTTTAAATTTAATTACACAGCCTCTTTAACCTTAGATTGCTCGTTTTTTTTTTACTCTCGTCTCTGTAAGAGGCTAACCTTTTTCGGAGACCCCCACTCACTCCAAACCATGCTTTTCTAGTACCAATACACAACAGCTGGTGTAAGGCAACGAAGAAGCAGGCAGTCCGTATAAGGAACGCTCAGAACGAACACGAAGAACGGTGGCGTTACGGTGAAATGGCTCTCCTTTTCTCTCTTCGTTTCGTGGCAACGTCTCTCGACGTGGGGGAAGGTTAATTAACGTTGCTGAACTCGAGGCGCCAAGTGTCGGGGGAGCTAGCAGAAACAACTGGTTCATTCACGTCTGAAAAGTGAATTTTCACGGCTTCAAGGTGGCCGCATCCCTTCATCAGGATCACAGCCAAATCCCCCTTTCCCCCAACGTGTTCGTTGTCCGCTCGAATGGTTTCCTTGGCCGCGCACTCCTTGTCCTCGTCTTTCAAGACAGGTGTTGAAGGTTTTTTGTTCCTCTTGTTTCTTGTTTGTGAAATGCACCACGAACGGGCGGAGATGCAAACTGGTGATGTTTGACCGCCAACCCTGATGAGGATGCCAAGACGGAAGGAGATGGGCGGTTGATAACATGAGTTTGAGGACTGCAAACTTTAGTTTTGAAGCTGAGCTAACTAGTTCCGCAGTGGAATTGAAGAGTTACGTGTGACTTCAATGACCAAAAACTCTAAAGCCGACAAAATAATCGGCATTACACAAAAACCCCATAGGGGAAAAGGGAACCAACAAGCTTTCGCCGTAGGAATATGAGATAGAATTATTTTTTGAAACTTTTGGAATAAGAGGTAAAATCAACAATATCATTGCCGATCTACAAAATCTTGAATGTGTTACCAAAATTAATAATGTTTTCAATGATAATTTTTACTTAACACGACGGTGTACCGCAGGATTCGGTCTTACGTTTGTTGCCTTTTCTATATATATTGATGACATTGCAACGCAAATCGAAAACATTAAGACACACGCTAGTTTGGCGCCCTCCAAGTATAACAACTGACATGTCATGATTGAAGTTCAAGTCATTGTTAGCGATTATTGCGGATCGACCATTGGGGAACTGTCTGTCTTTTTAAGACAGAATTTTGCAGTTAACGGGACTGTGGAGAAAACTATTATTGCGGTACAAATACTTAGTTTGTAGAAATTAGTGGGTTGGGCTCTGTTACAAAGCAAAACCAACGTATTTCCACGTATTCTTGTATCTGTTTTTTTTTATAGAGTATTACATTTTTTTAAGACTTACAAAGCAGGTGCTTTTTTTACACGTATTTCTATCTGTTCCTTTATAGCATTAACCTTTTTTAAGGTTTAAATCCGTATTTTATACACTTAAACGTTTTTTAATACTACTGTCTGTTTTTTTCTTTAGAGATTTCAGGTAAATTAAATTATAACTAGAATTTTGATAGAGATAATCGCATATGAGATAGACGAGACGGACTCTTTTTGAGATAAATCAGTCGCATTAAAATAGTGTTCAAAAGGCTTTGGTCTTTGTTAATAACTATTTTTAAACAATGAAAATTGAAATTGGGTCATGGTTCGATTTCTAGGTGAGAGCAAAATTTCCCCAACAAAAATCACAACAACAAGAACAATGTTTTAGTCAAATTAAACTACCGTTCAAAAGACCGTGGACCTTGTTCATATCTACGTTTTAAGCTATAAAAGGTGACATTCGGTTCATTGGTTTTAGCGTCAGGTGAGGGTAAAGAGTCCCAACAACAACAACAATAATAACAATACGAAAATGGTATGTGCACTGATGTAAGAAGTGGAAACGGGGCCAGTAGCACAGGCGAAAATGGTAATAAAAATCTTATATTTCGGTGTCAATAAAATTAACGGGCGACACCATCATCAGAGAAATAAAGAATAAAAATATAAAAAACACCTTACATTACTAATTAATGGGCGTCCACCATGCAGGCGTCATGGGTGAACAGGCTTAGGGACGTGCGTGTGGGATGCGGGGAGCATGGAGAATGGAGAATAACAATAATTGGTCATAATGTGGAGGCAGCACAGTGCGATTGTTGTCATTAAAATTTTTAATGCAGTGAAATAGTTATGACACGACCCGAAATGCCGAATTTCGTTGGAATGAAATTTTGGGGGGAAACTGTACGGCTTCAACGTTTGACGTTAACATGGAAGTTCATGAATGAGGCTTACCTAAGGACCGCGGATGATACGACTGAAGTCTTTTCAGTCTTTACACTGCTGACTGAAAGCTTCAAATATCAAGTAACAACCTAATTTAAAGAGGATTTTATGTAAGGAAAAAGTCAAACACGATGCCGGCATAAAGATTTATTTTACGTATTTGATAGTCCTGTACCTCTCATCATATTCGTTGCATAGGCCTATCGTGGTCCACATGGTAACAAAAATCAAGAAGGGTCAGCGGGTCAAAAAAGAGATACGGAACAACTAAATGTGGGTGTCGTTACGGCAAACTAGGCAGTGGCTCGAACTAAAACCTCACCATGAGAACCTTACCAAAATATACAGTAACAACATAACAACTGACATACAACCAATAATGTGGGAAACGAATGCAACCTTTCTGGGAACCGAATGTGTCGGTTTACACCATACGATAGCATAAACTACTCTATTCATCCCCAGTAAGCCTATTATAATTTATCCCAAACCACTTTCCGACATCCATTTTAAATACAATAAACCTGTTCACCAGTTCACCCAAACCACA
This sequence comes from Lithobius niger, assembly GCA_023313725.1. Classification (NCBI taxonomy): domain Eukaryota; kingdom Metazoa; phylum Arthropoda; class Chilopoda; order Lithobiomorpha; family Lithobiidae; genus Lithobius; species Lithobius niger. The sequence goes on from JAHWFP010273017.1 coordinate 13,465, forward strand.
CTCCTCCCACAGGGCGCAGCTGAAAACAAATCCAATTTCTCTAACCCTATCAACTATTCACATAAAAGCATAAACATATACTTTTACTATTCCCCGCAGCAAACAAAATGGCACCTCAACCTACAATGCAAGCCGAACCTCACAAGGTCACAACCAACCCACAACGAAAACAAACCATAAACAGCAACAACCAACAAACATATACATGCAATAAATGTAACATTAATACAACCAATGGTATCATTAAAAAAAAACACCATAAATGGTAAAAAAAAAACCGTCAAGTAAAAAAAAAATGGGGTCGGTCTTGGGAAGTAGTGATATCATTCGTTAAGAAAAGGCCGCCAAGGTTAACCCATTTACCAAACATCTTGGCGCATTGCCCTCTTCTTTAATTTCTTTTATTTTTTTGTATTTCTAAAGCTTGGAATTGTTTAGAACAGTAGTCAATGCACAGTGTAGTGTTTTGAAACTTCCCATACTTTAACGATGTTAGCGATTTAGTTGCTGTCACAAATAACTCTCCTGGCTTCGGATCACCTTTGCAAGTATACTAAATTTAAATAAAATGTGATGTAGAAGCCAAAATGGCTGTCACAAAGTTTCTTCTCCCACCCATTATCACTTAATCTTAACTGATAACATTGGGGTTGTCAGTCAGGCTCGAGTGATATCAGTACGGAAACAAACAGGATGGCTACATTTTGGTTATATATCACTACTTTCTATGGAAAAACCTTGACGGGTCACTTTACCCTTATGTAGTTTTTGTGTGATTTTAAATACATGAAATATATTACCATATGTGTAGGTAGATATTTTGTAAATTAACCTTCGTAAATTATCCTATACGTATTTTGTAAATTATCCTTTGTATTAAATTTACTTCAGTACGGACACAAAGATGGTGGTAATATTCTGGCTCTATATCACTACTTACTATGGTGTAAACTTGATGGTTCCATTCAACACTTATAGGGTTTTTGTATGATTTTAAAAACGTGAAATATATCACTGTAGGTGTAGTTATTTTGTAAATTATCCTTTGCAAATTATTCTTTGTAAATTTAATGTATTTTGTACTTCTTTCGATTAGACATTATCCACCCAAAACCAAAACTGGTAGAAAAACCCGCCAAGTTTCCAAAAACGATCGGCCTTTGAAGGATGTGATATCATTCAACCAGGGAAAGGCCGCCAAGGTCAATCCTATTAGCCAAGTTAATTGCACCGACTAATAGTTCGAAAGTTAAATGAAAACTTGAAGATTGCTACTCAATGTTGTAAAGTTTTCATTTAACGTCCAAAGTATTATTGGGTACGATTAACTTGGCTAATAGGATTGACCTTGGCGGCCTTTCCCTGGTTGAATGATATCACTACCTTCAAAGGCCGATCGTTTTTGGAAACTTGGCGGGTTTTTCTACCAGTTCTGGTTTTGCGTGGATATCACTACTTTCATAGCACTGTGAACGTACATAAGGTTACACCGTCTTCTCTTCATGTATACCTTTTTTATAGAGGAATTTCATTTCTATTAATTTTCACATTTATAATCTTCAATCCCATTTTTGCACACACTACCTAACAATCGCTGATTTCGTTCGCTTCGCTCACTCAATCAGCGCATCCCCTTCAGTTGTTTTGTTGCCCTGCATCTTCCTCTAAATTTTTCCCAATTTCGTTGACATTTAGTATGCCAAAAATTCCCGATGGTCGCTGTTACTATAGTTTGTTCCACATTATGTTTTCAGAAAACTGACTGGATGACGACTCGTTTCCTTGCACTAAGAGTGCAAAAACATGTGGATATCACACTTGTAGACTCAACAAAGTTACTGTTAGAGTTTACGAATGGGATGTTTACGATTTTTTTGCACTCGTAATGGAAGAAAACGTGGCGTCACACAGTCAGTTTTCTGAAAGCATAATGTGGAACAAAGTATAAAACAGCAGACGGCGAAGCATTTTATTTTTGGGTTATTAACAAAAACCCCGTTAGCTCGTCGATTCTCGTATTGTTGCATAACCATCATGTAACGTGCATCCCTTTATTCTTCCGCAATCCACGAAAACGTTAATGTTTCCTTATTCTGTCCTTCGTTACAGTTCAGTTTTTTGTTCGTTCAGGCTTTTACAATAAATCTAAGGACCAGTCTTGATTGTTCAAGCCATTGTTGCTTGAAATCTTTGGTTGCAACTTGGAAAAGAAAAGAATTTAATTTCCTTGGTGGCGAATTTCGAAACCCTCCCACGCATTTGTCGTGACCCCTACAACCCCCAAACCAACAAAAGGACCATCCCCAGATCACCAAGCATCCGTGTGCAAAAATTCAGGTACGTAGGCCTTCGCAATTTTGCGCTAGCCATGAGCAAAAAGTCTATGGGATTTAACATGGGAAAAATCTTATTAGCTAGCTAGCTAGCTAGCTAGACAGTAACATAAAAACAACGTTATTGACGCATCTTTTTCTCTATGATTGGTGTACACTCATCCTTTAAATTTTAGTTTTTCTTAATCTCTGACCGTTCCCCTTACATTTTCCACAATTTGAAAAATTTCTGTCGCATTGGGATTTATCCTCAACATGCCAAAATATGCTTTCAGTTGCTTACAGTTAACAAACACATGTCTGCTAGTGAGCTGCCTTTTTATCATTAACAATCAATTTTTAACAATCGGATGTCTACAATGGGATGGTCTACTGTTACTTGGCGGCGACACACTATAGTTAGTTCCACATTATGTTTTCAGAAAACTGACTGGATTTCGACTCGTTTCCTTGCATTAAGAGTGCAAAACATGTGGATATCACACTTGTAGACTCAACAAAGTTACTGTTGAGTTTACGAATGAGAAGTTTACGGACTTTTTGCACTCGTAGTGAAAGAAAACGTGGCGTCATACAGTCAGTTTTCTGAAAACATAATGTGGAACAAAGTATAGCGTGTGTCTAGATTACAAAATAATTTTTAAAACGTTGATCTTGTAGTTATTTTGTCGTTGGGAATGACGAAATGCATCAACGCCTCTTTCCGCATCATTTTTTTTTTTACGTCGTTATGTTTAACTGCGCTTGTGGTGTTGCTCAAGCTGGTACATTGTGGGTTTCACTTAATTCATGAGTAATTCCGGGCCGTTTTTACAAGGTACATTGTAAAGCCATTAAGAGCTATACCGCCGGAGAAAACAAGTCAAGTCTTCTTGGTTAATGCAGTGCAAGTCCGACCATAAAACACGACATTGCAGAAAAGGAACTGCGCGACACCAAAGGTAAAAAAAAAGAAAAAAACTAGAGGGATTGGGAGTGAGAGACTTCCAGAGCTGCTGCGGAAACATTAAAAGGAGAGTGTTGGCCAAGGCACTCAGAACTTACAATCCGTTTCTGCAATGGGTCTTAGACACGCAAAAGGAATTGGTGGTGGGTGGAGGCAGTTGAGGGGGTCGGGGGAGGAAAATAAGGACTGCTGGCTTGCTGGTGGCACTCGCAATGCAGCGGCTATGGAAAAGGGTCAGCCTGGGCATAAAAACCAGGCTCAGCTAAGAATATGTGACGAAGTAGCATAAAACAAAAGTGGAACGAACGAGGCCCCGTTATCAAGCCGTTGCTTCTCTTTAAAATTGTCTAGTGGTTTGAAAGCGCCATTACTCACTTTACGAGTGTTGAAAATTGCCTTCACGTTAGGGTTACTAATGCTGAGCGCCAGTTTTTCCCGCTGTTCTGGGATAAGGGCTGAAAGAAAATGGTGAGAGAAAAAAAGCTAAATAAAGGAAAGGAAACGAATTTCAATGGTAAAAAGCAAAAATACTGCCATGCAACGCCCCCTACACTGTGAGAGATCGGGGGGGGGGGGTAGATAATCGGTTTAAAAATGGTGTGAAAGTGGTTTATTCCGGAAAGAATAAGATTTCGGCTACTAATTTTTCTGAAAACTCTTGTAGTAGGACTAAGCACCACTCTGCTGGTTGAAGAAGATATTGTGAAGTAGTTAACTACAAGGCCGCATGTGCTTATTACACATTATTTTTGTCTTCAGTAAGAATTACACTTTTTTAACGTTTTAAATTTCGTGAAACTTTAAACTCGGAAATGTTGAACACAGAAAGTAAAAATCCATCGCTCCGTTCAGTAACCCTGTAACACAATTTCATCGTCTCCTAGAAAATCAACTTCGGACAGCAATTTACCTGTGTGAAAAAAAAAATATATAAAAAAGAAAAACTTTAAAAAAACAAACCTTTACTCGTACCTGACAATTTAGACTACTTGATTAAAATCATTAAAAAACACCAGGGCAGCCCCCAGAATATGGCCTATTTTATAGGGCATTGTTGTGAATTCCCGTTTGCATGAAAATACTGTGATTGTCCGTTAGCAGTAGCCCGGAAAGCATTAAAAGCATCAAATTTAGTTAGGTCCAGGGTTGAAAGGCACCGTTACCGTTTGCATGAAATATTGTGACTGGAAAAAAACATGACGTCATCAGTACTGTTCATCTTTGTTGGAAAGACAGTTCGAATCAGTCTTATACAGCCAATTACGTTTTAAAGGCATACAAACAAACAAAAGAATTAAGATATGAGATTCCCACTACGGCACAAACAAACAAAATAATTAAGATTATAAGATTCCCACTGTGGACACACACACACACAGACGCACACACACAAACACACAAAGAAACAACAACTACGATCGCAGTTATACATATAATGTAGATTACAAGCAATATTACGTTCAATTCTTATTATCTTCCAGTTTACGTAATTGCAATCAGTCCTCAGCATTGAAATTAAAATACAAAAAATAAAAAAGCTATAGAGCAGTGACATTTGCCGCCATATTGGCACCCGTATGGGTTTTGGAAGGCATAACTGCAAGTTGCACTACATAAAAATGGAGGGAACAACGGAAAAGCGGATTTCTTAGGCTTAAAATAACGTTGTTTTCTTCAACAACAAAAATCGCGCGTTTTAGGTCTAAGAAATCATTCTTCACAGCATCGGCTTCAGTATGACGCCCTTCTGTTTCTCTCTGCAGTGCCCCTTGCAGCTAACCCATTAAGGCTCCAGCATAGAGTTATATACAATAATACTACGTCGTGTCACTGCTCTATTTCCTGCGGGACATTCTAAGAAAATCCATTGGTTATTGTAGTAAGCAACAATTATTCTATAGTGTCCGCGGTGTATCTTGATTCACCCCAAAACGAACACAGATAATCGATTGTATATTTTTGGTAGCAGAGTGCCTTGTTGATATCCTAGATGGTTACAAAAACAATGGCGGCCGTCGATTAAAGCCGCTCCCTCCAGGAAGACGTAGCCGCTCGTAAAATACCAGCAGGACTCAAGATACGCTGTGCAGACAATAAGTATTGATGGTTACGATTGACACACCATTTACGTTGAGCTCTTCCACGTGACAACCAAAATTCGGGCATCAGCAACTTGTTTCAAATAATATTTTGTCTTCAGAAAGTTTTGAGTTCCTATTTTGAAAGATCCCCGTTGAATTGGTAACTAAGCTCTTTCGATTGCTGCACTCTGGCCGTTATCTTACTGGAGATGTACGCAAATATTTTAAATTTTCAGAAAAACAGAGTGGAGGATTTAGGGTTTCGTTTCCGGGAACAGAATTTGTATTTGTTGCCCTGAAACTTACACAAAGAGTTTGGCATGAAAAAAATGAAGACATCTGAAATTGCGGTCTGTTTCTTCTTTCTGTGTATTATTTGTCAGTTTCTTTTTTTGCATTGAACCTAAAATCTACCTCGATCTGCAAGATAAATGTCAAGGTTTTATTAGAAAATAAATCAAGCATTCCAAAATATCCCTAAGAAATTGCAATGAGGGAAAATACAAATAGTGGTAGCGTTTAGAGAAAAATATCAAAACAATATGAATTCCAATAATAATTTTGAAATTGCAGGGTAATCTTGTCTAAATGTCATATCTAAAAATGAATAAGATGCAACAGCTGCCCCTTCTTGAGTTGGTCTAAGGCTCACAATTTTATTAATATGATTCCATCTGTTCAAGACAATCTATTTCTCCAAAGCTTTTTTTTTTTCCAGAGAAGAACAATGTTGACGGACGAAAATAGATTTTCTGATGGAAACTGTGGAAAAGAAAATGAAAACTTCATTTTCTAGCAAGATTATTTACTCTTCTGTTGGGTTCAAGTTTGGTTGAAAGACTTTGATCTTTGCAAAGGATTTCCGGTTTTTCGTGCAGCAGTTTTCGTCATAAAAAGCTGTTTTTGTCTTAGTTCGTCTTGGTAAAAATGGGGGGGGGGGGGGGTAACGAGTTTATTCAGTGGGATTCTTTGTGATACTTTTTTCGCCTGTTGCTCTGCATATTTCTCTGTCGTATTTCGGTGTCTACTCGTCTCAGCTGTCGCCCTCTCTCGCTGCCTCTCTCTCTCTCGTTCTTCTGTCGCTCACCTGCCTTTGTGGTTGCTCTTTCTCCTTTTTATTTCTTTCTCTCCTTTGTATCTGACCTACCTTTCTGGTTACTCTCTCTCCCCTTTCTTTCTCTCTATCTTGCTCTCCACGCTCTCCCGTCTACCTTTATAGTTGCTCGCTCTCTTGCTCTCCTCTCTCTCACATCTACCTTTATAGTTGCTCGCTCTCTTGCTCTCCTCTCTCTCACATCTACCTTTATAGTTGCTCTCTCTTTTGCTCTCCTCTC
>JAHWFP010273019.1:6158-16277 GCA_023313725.1 Lithobius niger
GTAGTGAGTGTAAGGACGAGCTGCGCGAGAAGTGGAGAATCCGCCTTGCAAGTGGTGAAGGCTGCGCTTGACCGCCGTTCAAAAAGCAGACGATCATAATGACGATCGACCAGGACGTAGTGATGTGATTTTTTCTGTTTGCCTGAAGAAGACTGTCGTTTGAGCCCCAACATCTCCAGAATATTGAGAGTCGAAAATTTGCAGAAGGTATTGATACAGATACCTTTATTTATTTGAAATTGGGTGTATACTGTGCTACCATTATGAAGATACTGCCATTGTGTATTGTAAAAATGTTTAAACTGTAAATGGATAAAAGTATAAAAGTTTAGAACCGGGCTCTTGCTGACCCTCCGCCTATAGGACAAAGTCAGCACATACTGAAAGTCAGTATTTTGCAGATAGTAAGAAACAAAAATTTTCACCCTGCTTAAAATTAGTTTTTGCTATCCCAAAATACTTACCTTCAATAGAACCTACCCTACCACCCTGCTTTGCAGAACCTGGGGTTTCCCTAATGAAACTGAAAGGTTCAAAGCAATGTTATAGAAATGTTATAGACATTATATGAGTACGAGCGGAGCGCTCCTAGTGGGTGATTAGCTAAACTAATCTTTGTATGAATGAAATATGGATTTAATTATTTTTAATTTATTTCGGGCAAAAAATAGCAAAAATAAGTGATTTTAGCACATACTGAAGGTAAGTATTTTAGGGTAGTAAAAACAAATTTTAATTTCTACTCAATTTTTTTGCAATAGAAATGGTTCCCACTCCAGTTGATCATCCATCACTACAAAGCATCAGTGAAGGTCCAGAATATCACTTAAGTCCCACTGTGTACCAATCCGAAGCTGGTGTCTACACCAAATTAAGTGGCAGCGTTGGTATTGGAGGAGATAGCATGGATATGTTATCAACGGCCATCAAGATTGAAATTGATGTGCCAAGTAACATTAAGGTAACTGTTATATTTTAATTGAAATCTAAATCAATACAAATTGTTGTGTTAACATGTTGAAGATAGTACAAGTTTCTTGGTAACCCATCTATGTGAATAATTCCATTAGTGTGACGAAAGGTATTCGCAAACTGATACTCCAACAACATATTTCAGAAAAACATTATTTTAAATTATCTTATTTGTTGCAATGCTAGTTGAGTGTTGGATTGTTGGCAATTGTTGAGTTAACCATGAGAAGTTTGTTAGTAACCTCCTTTTGAAAGTTTATAACACGATGAACCGTCCTTCGATAGATTATCGTTGGGTTGTTGTAGATTGCTCCGGATTGTGTTTGCTCGATGTTATTGTCGGGATATTCCCCCCGATTGGGATCTCTGGCCACGGATCAACTCAGGTCGAGACATTGCTTCTGGAACCACATGGTTTAATCAAGTCGACTTGCATAACAAACTTTACAAGAGTCGGAGTTGGCGGACTGGAGATTGTCATCTGTTACTCGTCCTCCTCCTGCCCAGAAGAGAAGTGATGGAGCTCGCAGCCTGGGGACAACGGTCCAGCGAGGAGGGTGACCTGGGTGGGAGCGCGGCCTCGCGACATACTCCCCTCCCCCGAAAAATGGCCTCCGGACATTTGCCAGGAAAACATCGCACAATGATACAGACAGAGGAAATAACAACCAGGATAAAGTTAACAGTTTTAACAGGTTTAACAGCTTCTAACTACATTCAGTCTAGGTGCATGCACACAGTTCGTAACTATCATGTCAGGACTATAAATTTAAGGATAGGACAATTACAAGATTAACAGAATCCATTAATTCAAAAAACGTTTGTTCGTGGACTAAACTAAAAATCGTTAACATGTCAGTGCCAACACCTATTTCCTCTCACAGGCTCCTCAAACCTATCGCCATCAACAACAACTCTTACTAGTTTGGGAAAACAAACTTAGTGCCAGCTGCACAGATTCTGCTCAAAAGATGTTGTAGGGAAGGACAAACTCTACGAGGCTACATCGGCCAAGGTTCACAAGGAGCAGGCTACATCGTAGTTTCTTGTGTCAGACCAAACCCAGCTTCATTACCTGTCTAAGGCTTAGGCTACATAACAAACGCAAAGTGTGAGTTTATCACAACAAATCTCGAACCGACCACCCTTCAGAAAACCTTTTCACGGCCTTGGGTACAACACAGGGGGGGGGGGGGAACGTTGAAGGGATACAAGACAAGACTGAAAGCAGAAATACACATTTACAATTTGGACTGCATTAGGCAGAACACTTAAGCTAACTAAAGTCTGTCGGCATAAGGCCAGTCAATATCTGGTCAATATCTGGCGAGTCATCATCAGCGTAGGTAACTAACCAGACATTCTGGGCTGCTTTTGACTTAGGTGCTCTCTTGGGCGTAGCACGTTTACTCCAGCTAGGCAAAACAAAATTTACCTTTACCTCGCAGGGGTAGCACGTTTGCGAGCTGAGCGGCGGAGGGGCGCAACACCACTCTGTGAAACACTGTCGTCATCCGACTTGTATTGATCGTCATCACTCTCAGGGGAAAGTGCACTAGGTTCACTCGAAGAACGAACCTCACTTGGTGAAACTGCGGACAGTCTGCTTTGAATCACTAGTGGGGGTTCCACCCCAACCACAGACAGTTTATGGTTGTTAGCACCCGAAGCAACGGACAGTTTATCACTTGGGGCGGGTGTACACAATCTTACGAGAGGGGCACTTGGAGTGAAACTCGGGTCAGGATACACAGGGGGGCGTTCCTTCACCATGTTGGGGCACCAATTCGAATCCAATGTCGTCATGTTGTAAAAGTGGCACTCTCGCTGGTCTTCAGGATCGCTGACGTGAACAACGTTGTAAAGATACTGGGTCTTTCTTTCCACAACACGATAAGGACCAACGAAGTCTGGAAGAACGGGAAACTTGCCTGAAGCATCCGGGATCCTGGCTGGAGAGACACGCAGCTTGACAAGGGAACTGATAACGTAGTTGGTGATGCCGGGGAGGTCGTGAGTGGTTTGAACAGTGTACTTCTTCCTTCCTTGCACAGCATCGGCAGGGTCGGCGGAGGTTTTGTCAACGTCGCCAAGTTGAAATCTGGTTTCGGGGAAGAAGGCATCACCCACGACAAGAGTTGCCATGAACGTGTCTTTTTTGAAGCGTTGACGGCGAAGCTCCTCCGGTGTGACGACGGGAACGAGAGCTACGGAGTTACCAGTCGAATCGGTAGGTTCTTCTCCTTCTTCGTTCTCAATTTCTTCACCACCTTCTTGGTAAGTCTCCATTGTCATCGGGTCAAAGTAAGGCTCAATGTCAACGACGTTAACCACACGAGTGTCGTTTGGTGCATCCAGGCTCTGGACTCTGTACGCCAAGTCGGACAGCACTTTCATGATCCGGTAGGGGGCTAGGTAGACTGGCGCCAGTTTTTTGGTGACTCCTGTCGCGGCGCAGGACTGGACATGCGATCTGATGTTCACCAACTGACAAAATTTGTAGTGGACATCACGACGCTTGCGGTCGTACACTAGTTTCGCTGATCGCGCTGCTTCAGCAAGGTGAGCGCAAGCCATATCTCTTGCTTCAGTCAAGTTTCGTTGGTGGGTCTTCAAGTACTCTTGCTGCGACTGTGCGGGTGGCTTGGGGGGTAGGCAGACGAGCTTTGTTGGATTCCAGGGATCACGACCATGTTGCAGGAAGAAAGGTGTGTCACCCGTGCTAGAGTGGGGAGTGGTCCGAAGAGCGAACTCCAGATTTGGCAAGAGTGGGCCCCAGGCAGAATGGTGCTTGTTCACGAAGGTGCGCAAACAGTTCTTTAAGGTGCGGTTTACGCGTTCCGTGGCATTCGTCTGTGGGTGGTAGGCCGTAGTCTTCTTCATCTGGAACCCGGCGATGACGGAGAGTTCGTCAAGAAGGCGTGAAGCGAAGGCAGGGCCATTGTCCTAGATCAAGAACTTTGGCGGCCCGTTGTTCTGGATCACGTGTCGAAACAGGTGAGTCGCTGCCGTTCTGGCAGTGCAGTGACAGGTGGGGATAAAACCACATCCACTTCGTGAAGTAGTCTATGATGGATAGGACATACTTGTTTCCTCCGGTGGTGTCGTGCATGGGACCAACAAAATCGATGCCGACGTGGGAGAAAGACTCGGTTGGTATGACCGGTGTCAGGAGACCTTGCTTGATTTGGGTCGAAGGCTTGGAGATCTGACAAGCGTGGCAGGAACGAACATACTTCTTCACATAGCGGAACATGCCGGGCCAATAGCCAATCGAGCGAAGCCTGGCCATTGTCTTCTCGACGCCTTGGTGTCCTGCTGTCTGATGATCGTGTTGATCGACAAGAAACGAGTAACGAAGCTTCTAGGGAACGTAGAGCCGATAGCGACTCCTCAGATTACCACGATCACGAACACTTCTGTCAACATAGTACCAAAGTCCATCGTCCAAGACGAAATCACGAAGAACTTGCTTCACGCGGCATTCGGTGATCTTCTTGCCGGTTCTCGTAGGCGAGGTCAGAATGGTCAGGACGAGCTGAATCGCGGGATTCTGCTGCTGAAGGACACAAAGTTCCTGGCGATCGACGATCGGAAGCTGTGGCTGTTTCCTGATACGATAAGCGGGAAGTGGAGCATGGGACAAAGCATCGGCGACAACGTTGGAGACTCCCGAGCGGTGTTGCAACGAGCAGTGCGGCCAGTGTTCTTGTGGTTCGACAAGGCCCATTTAAGTGCCTGACAGTCTATCAAGAGAGTGAACCTGGTTCCCTCAAGGTAATGACGCCAGCGTTCAATAGCAGACACTGCGGCAAGCGCCTCTTTCTCAAAAGTTGAGAACTTCTGTTCCGTAGCACTCAATGTCCGGCTGTAGAACTCAATGACGCGAGGTTTTCCTTCCTTCACTTGGGACAACATGGCTCCAATCCCAAAATCTGACGCATCACTTTCAATGACGAAGGGAAGCGAGTAGTCCGGAATCTGTAGACATTCTGACGAGAGAATCTTGTCTCTGACATTGGAGAAAGCTGTTTCACACTCTGTTGACCAGACGAAGTTGGTGTTCTTGTGAAGGAGCAAGGTGAGGGGTTTCACAATGACTGCGTAATCCTTGACAAACTTCCTGAAATAGTTGCAGAGGCCAAGATATCGCTGAAGAAACTTGACATCTTTGGGACGAGGGTACTTCAACAAGGCAGCAATGTGCTCTCCCTTGATATGAATACCTTGAGCACCGATGGTCAGGCCTAGGATGGTCATCAAAGGCAGGCAGAAGTTACACTTCGAGCGCTTGAGTGTAAAACCGTGCTGACGCAGGCGCTGAAAGACCTTGCGGATGGCGTCCAGATGTCCTTTTGCCAAGTTTCCGTCACGACGATGACATCATCAACATATACCATACATACGGTACCAACGAGGTCCCCTAGGGCGAGGGTGATGGTGCGCTGAAACTCAGCGGTCGAATTCCTCAGCCCAAAAGGAAGCACTTTCCAGCGGAATGACCCACGGCTGCAATTGAATGTAGTACAGTCTTAAGCATCTTCGGCCAAGGTAGGCCTATCTGTTGAAAACCACTTTCGCCGTCTAAAACCGAGACGTAGGCCTTCCCAGACAAAAATTCAAGGACTTCTTCAACGTTAGGAGGCGGGTAACCATCAGTCTTGATCTGAGAGTTCAACCAACGGTAATCCAGAATCGGACGATAGCCACCATCTTTCTTCCGCTTCATGAAGAAGGAAGAGCCCCACTCGCTAACCGAGGGTTCAATCTTGTCTTCAAGGAGAAGTTGGTCGACCATCTTGTTCATCTCGGCGCGCATGGCTGAAGACTGGCGACGATACTTCTCGACACTTGGCTGCGGACTACCCTTGAACTCGATCTTGTGTTCTCGAAGCTTGGTGCGACCCGCCTTGCCTGAAAAATGATCGGCGTTCCTATCCAGTAGTGTGTCGAGTTCAAGGAATGGCTGAGGAGTCATAACGTTGAAGGAGGAAGACTCCGAATCGGCGGAAGGAGCAATTCGCCAAACCGGGTGGGAAGTGGGTTCAGGAGCGGTGTCACCACTCATCCAACCAGTCAAGGGGAAGAACTTGAACTTCTTGTCAAAGTAGGCCCGATTGTTCTTGAAATCGGTAACCAAACCAGATTTTTCCCAGTAGTCAATCCCAATGATGCAGTTGCCAGCAATCTTCTCAAAAATCACAAAGTCAATGAGAGTGTGACGATAGTTGACAACGACCGTTAAAGTCACCTCACCAAGCGGTTCAAGAAAAGTGCACCCATCCGCCAGCTCAAAACGCTCACCTGAGTAGGGACGCAACTCAACATCAGGAGCAATCAAATCAAGCCATGACTTTGCCATCAAACGCCTAGCAGAAGCACTATCTAAACAAGCTGCAAAAGTCGAACCCTTAATGGTTACATCTATATGCCTCAAGCCAGGAGTGTACTCGTTAACAAGTCTGAGAGGAAGATTCTCATCCCTGCGAGGGCAGTGCCTAGCGAAATGCCCAATTTCCTGACAGTGGAAGCAAGGTTGTGTTTTAATCCACTCTGGGTTACGAACCCTGTTCTTTGGCTTAGCACCCGCCTGGCGAGAAGAACCAGAACTTTGATCTGCGGCATTCGACGCAACTTGTCGAGCATCCTGGCTTGAAGCGACATGCAAACCTACAGACACACTAGTTACATTCGACAAGTCAAAAGCAAAGCCACCAGATGGCGTACTACTAACTAGGCCGACAGACGGGTTAACTCCGATGCTAAACCCAGTAGGTGCATTGCTGGCTTGGTTGCCTACATACACGCCATTCACAACACCCGGAAGACTAGGTTGAGCATGAGACACATTATTCACACTCGACACTGCAACGCCAGTACCAACAGACAGGTTTTTAGTGGTGTACTGATACCGTAGTTCTGATTCCGGTACCGATACCAATAAACCGGTTCCGTACGGTTCCGATTACCACATGGCAGTGCTACGGCGAATTGAAAAAAATTAATAATAATGAATTATGTTCAGGGAGTCAAGAGTGCTTATGTGTCACATTTTTTTTAATTTACACACATTTTTTATACAAATTTGTACAATTAAAATTAAAAATTTAATTAAATTTAAAAATTTGATTACAATTAAAAAAATTAAAATAACGTGTCACGATTTTTTTTAGATAGGTTTTTTTTGCTTCCAGGAGTAATGCCAAGCCCCTTTTCTACTGGCACTGATATGATTTAAAATTTTTGCTGTCCGTATGTATCAGATTTAATTTAAAAAAAATAAAAATTAAATTAGCTTAAAAAGTTTAAAAAAAAAAACTAGTTTAAAATAACTAGAAAATGGAAACGATTTTTTTAATTCTGCTCTGGACCAGCATTTTTAAATAGGATTTTTACTTCTTGGCTTGGTCCAAGCCCTTCAGTGAAGCTGATGTGATTTAAAGTTTTGTTTTTTGGATGTATTAAATTTATTTTTTTTTAAACTTAAATCAAAATCAAAAAATTTAATTAAAATAAAAAAAAACTCCCTAAATAAGAGCATGCTTGAAGATTTTTTGCAGCCTCGATGCCTAAGAGTCTTAGCAAAGCTTTGCATACTTGAAGATTTTTGCAGCCCGGATTCGGTACATGCACTGTTGACTCCAACCTAAACACTCTAATCTGTGGTTGACTCCAATCAAACGCACGATTCAGAAAAAAAAATGGCGGTGCAGGATAGACAAGTTATGAATCGCTAAGCAAATAGGAAACAGCTTAATGATAATAAAGTCTGGACATCCTTAAACAAACAGGAATCAACTGTAACGTATTCTGCTTAGTATATTACCATCCTAGATGATATTTTATGGTTATGATGTAAACTACCCAACAGACGTTGGTGTCAACAGGTAAGTGGCCCACTAAAAACGCGCGAAAATGTGTTAGTTATTCATCAAAGATTCTACTATCGAGCACAGTTTTACGATGATTTAAGCAACTGCAATTAATTTTTTGTTCCAAGACCTCTGAGAATTCATCTCAACTATCGCATACCTCTGGAAAAGGTAAAGTAGATGACAATATCAAGTGATTTAGTGATCTGTGACGATTGATTTTTGAAAGGTAGTCAGTATCGGCCAATCAAGATAGCTGTTCTGGTACCGGTTCCGATACCACGGAACCGTACTCAGAACCGGAATCGGTATCGGAGTCGGTACACCACTACAGTTTTTTGTTACCAACAGTGGTACTGTTACGGAAACCTTGATTAACAGCATTACACAAAACACTAGGTTGTTGTACACTAGGAACAGTCACTGAAAAAGAAGGCACAACACTGTTAGACACTGAGTTCACAAGTCTCTGCTGCTGTCCTGCACTACGCGCGTGCACAGCTGAAGCGTTGTTCTGACTTGTGTTGGAAGAAGTCGACTTGGCTTCAGGAAAGCGGTACCATGAGGGCAGGTGATCGTCAATTGCTTTCCGAAGTTCGGCAATCGATTTCGGTTTAACGCGATCAATGTTGTCATGAGTAGCAGGGAGCATGTTTGCGATGATTGTCTCTCCTTGCACATCAGGAGTGGGCGGAGCACACATCTTGCTGTAGCGCTTTGCTGCTGAAGTCACGAACTCGTGAGGCGTCTGGTCCTCGCGTTGCTTCATCTTCGCCACCTCAATGAGTAGCTCACCATCTGGGTGAGGTCTCACGAAGGTCTTCTTGAAGTCACGTTTGACTTCTGGCCACGAGAAGTTGGTGCTGGGGTTGGTTGTCCACCAGTCGCTGAATTTACCTGTCAAGACCATACGCATCAAGGTGTCTAGTGTGTCGCCACTCGCCTGACATTCCTTGACATAAACATCCATGCGGTCCAACCATACGTGGGGTTTCACGTCTGGCGTCAACACAGGTGGTTGCAGGTGCACAAGAGTGAGTGCACTCTTTACATTCTTGGTGAGGATGGTAACGGCCGACGAAAAGTCTGAAGGCAGAGTTGTAACTGTAGACGCAGAGGGCGAAAACGGCACATCGTTTGTATTGCTCTGCAGCAGCTGATTTCCAGGAGGTGGAGTGGGGGGTGAAGTAGATGAGGTAACACCCGCGGCATTCGCAGACAAAGCTGTCGAGTCGGCTGCAGTTTGCGAAGCAGCCTGGTTGTCGCCTAGAGGAGTGACTTGTTGCTGGGTTGATTGGAGTGGTGGGCTGCAGCCAGACGCTACAGTGCTGAAATGTTTAAAAAAATCCCCAATCTGTTTGGAAACACTAGTCGTCAGGTTCTCCCGTAGACACTCTCTCAACCTACTCTGCTGCTGCAACGATCCATCTCGTAAACTAGCCTGAAAGCCACTCTGCTGGTCTTCCAACTTTTTGTCAAACGACGCAAACTGTGAAGCAGCCTCCCGCTTTTGCTTGTCCAGCGAAAGTTTCAGTGCAGTTGTTTGTTGTTGCAACTGCTCCTCCAACACAGCTAGCCTATCCTCCATGGTGGGTGTAGGGGTGGGGGTGGGGGACTTTGATCTCACCTCCTTTGGAGAAGCACGAGGGTCAGGGGTGTGCCTAGGAATAACACCATGGGTGGGGGTGTAAGAAGGAGAATGCAGTTTATTTATCCCATTATTGTCGTTTTCTACCTCTGCATTAGAACCTCCCCAAAGTTTGGTAAGGTTGGGCAAGCCTAAAGAGTTCACTAAGGGAGAAAAATAACCAGTGGCCTGGCTGTCACCGCTTTCAGAAGCCCTACTTTCTTCCGAAACCACCTCTGTTTGGCTTGCAATCAGAGTTTCGTCCAGCAACAAGAGCGTACTGTCTTCCATTTTGGCGGAACATTAATTTCGTGGCACCAAACAATAGAAAGGCGATCGTCCACTTAGATACGCGGGAAAACGGCAACGCAACGAAGCATTGGAGTGAGCAGCTTCCGCGACAAAAAGTAGTTCCCCACACTGGCTCTCATCCTCCCAGAAATACGGACACGAAAATGCAATGCAGCACACACACTAATTTAAGTACTATTCTGCTTAATGTTTGCAGTTTGCAGCATTTAGTTGCAGAAACCGAAAAATGAAATGGAGAAATTCGCACGGCCTAATCCTCGTAGCGCTGGCTGCATCGGTGTAGTAGCTGTTGGTTGTTAGCCCAGCATGAGCTTGGTTTGTTTGCAGCTTGACAGC
>JAHWFP010273023.1:870-17400 GCA_023313725.1 Lithobius niger
CGACTTCCGAGACAACCATCTTCAACATTATATTCCGTACTCTCTTCCTAATATCTCAATCAATCGACAAATCAAACAAATCCTCGAATACCAAATCCGAAGCCATAAAAGAACACTATAGGCAAAAGTGAACGTTATTTTCTTTCCACCTTGCATTGTTGGACTACTCCGGGCACTACATCGAGTCGCGTGTTTCTTTATTGTCGGGCAGAGATGCGGACGTCGGTAGATAAATAAGTTATCGCCCGCTTCCCTCGTGCAAAGAACTAACAGTCGCTCAGGTCTGCGACCCTCGATATTATTAGTTCTCAGTACTCGGGAATCGGGCAATAAACTATACTTCCGTCAGTAGGTTATAGTGCAGGCCAACCATGTCATTCTGAATTGTGTAGTTCGGTTGCCATTATTTTATCTATCATCGAAGGAAATCAAGGCGAAACTGTTATTCCACAATAAACGGAATTTTCCCCAAGAGCCAGCTGCGATGTCGATTTTGAAAACAAGTTTACAGCAATTTTTTCTGTGGGTGGCGGAAGGTGTAGACATGTCTAGTCATTCATTTGAATTTTACTGGTATAAAAAGGCGACCGGCTTTATAATTTCCATAAACGACTGAATTCGCTGTATACTTGCTACAACTCATTCGCTAAAGTGTCACTATGAAGACTGTGTTCGCTGCTGCAGTTTTACTCTTTGTTGGGGTATTGATGGTAAGTAAATATTTAAATTAATCTATTTCAGTAATTGCAAAAGACTCAATACAGAATTAAATTAATATGCACAAATCGTTTTCAATTTTATAATGAAAAGAAGAAAATGGGTCAAACAGCGATATGTAAAATTAGTGTGCCTACTTTTGTTCTCCTCCTAAAGCCAAGATTGTAACGAACGAATACAAAAAAATGGTTGTGAGCCCTTTTAAAAGGTCAATAGAAACTTCAAATTTGACATAAGAATTGTTTTGGATTTTTTAATGGTGTTTCATACTATGTTTCCAGCAGATCTTCGCCTTTCTGTTTCATACCACTCGCCAAATTAAAACAAACAACCTTGAAAGTTGACACTAAACAAATTTTCCTGAGTTTCAATAACCGAGATAAGGACATCGTCTTATCTTCATCTGTACCTTTTTTTCTGGAGGAATTTGATATCTATACATTTTTCAAATAATTTTCAAATTTACCATTGCCAATTAGCTGTTCGATTAGCCAAATTGACATGGCTTAGTTTATTGTACGAGCATTCTTCGCTTCGCTGACTCAATTAGCGCATGTCCTTTAGTTGTTTTGTTTATCCTTGTACTTTCCCCTTTCTTTTTCAAGATTTCGGCAGCATTACAATTTATGTCGCAAATCTTGTACTTGCAAGTTTGCTGGGTCCAATGGCCAATCTTAGTCTTGTGTGTCTTTTCTTACATAGGTGGACATTATCTATGCCTTGTGATTTAATTTCCGGTTTCTGCCTCTAGAACCTTCTAGAAGCTTCCATTACCCATAATACCCTGGCCATTTCGCGGTTGTCAGGGGTTACCAAAACGTATTTAAGCAAGGGAGCCAGCGTGGTAAAATCAGAAAGCCTTCGGGCCAGCCAACTGGCTGGTCCTCTTCAACCCCTGCTAGGTCTCCTAGTTAGGGGTATTTCTGGCTTTTCGGCCTGTAAGCCCAATTTTGGTTAGGCCTTTCTCCCCAACCTAAACAAGCCTCTTGACCCTAATTTAGCCCCAAAGTTCCCCAGCTTCCCTTAGAAGAATTTGTTTCAGTCTAATTTTGCTTTAGCTCTCCAACTTTGTTGTTTTTCGTCAATTTATTCTGAACATATAGATAGACACATGTAATTTAAGACTGTGAACATACAAAAAGTCAGCGCACCATGTTATGTTAGCCGTTACATCAGAAAAGTTGAGACATTTTCGTTTGCTTTCTTCGTTCTCATTTAGTCATGCAGAAACCCCCGTTACTAAAACAGCAGAACGCAAAGCATTCTATTTTTTGGTTATTAGCAAAAACCACGCTTGCTTATGCATGCTCGTATTGTTGCGTAACCATCATCTAACGTGAATTCTCAACCGCTTTCTTCTTCTCCGCACTCTTGTAACAATGGAACAGTGTAGGATCGCAACAATGGTTTTCGGTTTGGGTGTTGGGATATCTCTGCACTCTTTTTATTTTTTGATTTACATCTGTCACAAATACGGCATAAACGCTAACAACACGAATCTCCTTTCGTAATTTTATTAATGATGATTAAACACAGATCAAATATAATATAATAATATATAATAATAATATATAATCTTATCTGGTTGGCGGCGAGTCACTACCACGAAACCAACAAACTTGGCGAATAACCAAGAATTACTTCTTTTAAAAAGTTGCCTTTTTTCTACTTGATTTGGAACCTGTGACCACGATCTGGATTTTTTTCCTACTCTTCTTTGCCTACAGCAAAATTATCTCTCTCATCGTCGTTGGGTGGATAATTCAGTTTGAAATCTTGCTCTGTAAAAGAAAACAAACCAAACCCTTGCAATAAAACGCACCTTATATCTGAGTTGGGCATCTATTTGCAGCAACAATGTATTCTGACAATTAAGTACTGAAACGATGAGCTTGTAACACTTTAGCATGTTATAAGTTTTTCGTTGTGCCACCACCGAATTTTAGTAAAAAGTTTAGTCAGCTAACCGACTTTCAAATTAACGCATTGTTGTCCAGATGTTTGTTACAAATACGGGCAGTTAACGGCAACAGATATTCTCCCAGTTGTTTGCAGCAGATTGTTTTTGATTTACAACGCATAGTTAGTGAATTAACACTGGCGATAGCCAGTGTTAGTAAGGGTCGAACTAGGACCTCTGTGTTAAATTCTCATCTTTGAGAGCTTATAACTCCGTCAAAAGTAAACATATTTAAACCAAATTTGGAATCTAGTCTTGACTAGTCAAGGCCTGTCTGTAGTCCAAAAATTTTGAAATTCGGTCCAGCCAAACCCGAGATCCAGAGAGGGGCCAAATAGACAACTTCTTGTTCTGCTTCTGGTTGTTGTTGTTGTTCTGGGGATACTTTCGTCTGTACCAGCCTCTTACTGACAAAATTTTACACCTAGACCCTGACTGTCAAAGCTTGTCCGTGTTCCTTCTAGGTTTTGACTTTTAGATCCTTACTCTAAACATCTAACGTTCCGTTTTTGTTTATTAATATGGTGTTCATGTGCGTTTGCTGGATGATGTAAGATTTCAACAACTCAACACTTTAGATAATGCTGTGAAATTGTCGCTGCCTCAGGTTTCCACACAAAAAAAACACCAATTTTGAGGAGCCATGAAGTCGACCAGTTGTTTCCAACAGGCGAACTAGGTTATGGTAACCCTAAACTTCTACTGGAAACAATGGTTTTTCTACTTGGTAAAGGGTAAAGGGTTTAACGAGCGTTAACCACTCCTGGTCATCTGCCCGAAGCCCTAAGGCCCTATGTCTGCAACAGCCAGATTCCCAGGCGGTCACCCACCCAAGTATCAATCCAGCCCAATGCTGCTTAACTTCGGGGATCTGACGAGAACCGGTGTTTCCAGCACTGCAAGGCCGCAGACTTGGGATCTACTTGGGAACAATGTGTCACTTTACATAGGGAAATTGAGCTACGAGACTTGAAAAGAAGCCAACTGCAATTGTTAGTTTCTGCAGATGTAAAATTTGAATATCTTCAATACACTGAAGGGCAAGTCTAAAACATTTTCAGTTGGCCTAAAAGACGCTCGATGAGAGCCTAAGATTGTTGCGGTTTATGCACACTTAGGTAATCCAAACCGTTGCATTATCACAGCTTACAAACTCTACCTTTCTCGTATTGGCAAAGTCGACAACGACGTACGGTTTTTCCTTGCGCCTGTCTCAAAATGCAGCAAAGTTGTGCGGTAATAAAACCAACCAGCAGGACGTAACACATTATATTGTATTGTCCAGAAAGTTGCAAAGCAAGGAGTACTTAGTAAAAGTTTCATAAACCATATCCTACGTGCAACGCTACTTTATTCTCAGTGTTGAAGAACAAGACATTGCAGAAAGAATCGGTAACTGTTCACTTGAGACACTGCGAAAATAAAAGTGCACCAGTGAAGACATGCTAGTAAATGCTTCTGAAATTTTGCATGGCAACGAGCCAGTGGCCAAGTTACAAAAACCGAACAATGAAAACGAAACTGAGAAATTGAGAAAAATCTTTCAAGGTGCAACACTCAACTTTAATAATGGTTGCAATGTGACTGAATTTTCATTAACTTCATTAGTTTTACATTTCTATTTACAGTATGTAATAGGTTTGATAATGGTCTATGTTTAATGACGGTTGCAATATTATGAATTTTTATGAACCTCGTTTCATAAATAAAATATTACTAACTAGGAAACAGGCTTTGGGCCTATTGTAAGCGGAGCGAAGAAAAATTTATTTTAAATTTGTATTTCCTTTCATTATAATGGCTTTGCAATGTTTGCTAATGGTCCTTAAAAAGCTGGGGACAATATTCATTCGGCTATAGTTGAGCTGAAGCTTTTTCCTGGTGTTTTTTACATTTTTGCTAGGCTACGTTTCATATTAATTTTAAGATACTTTCGTTTGCACCCATATTTAGTATCCGTTTCGTTATTTTCAGCCTCTTTGCGCCGTCGCCGCCGTTGTATGATACAACGTTAGCCACCGTGGTTAAATTGGCAAAGAACGTGCCGCCGTGGTTAAGCTGGCAAAGAACGTGCCACCGTCAATAATGCTTACATTGTTTATATTTATTGCAGAGTATCTTTCCTAGATTTAAAATATTAACAATAAAGCATTTAATTGCAAGCTAAACAATCACCAGTAACGATAGTACTTCACAACAATCAAAAGATTCGAAACACCCGCGGCTCTCTACGCTGCCTTCTACGACAATGTTGAAGCGCACACCTCTGGCACGTACTGCAACGCCAAACGCGAATTTTTTTTTTAAATTGGAATTATTACGATTGTTGATCAGCCGGTGTTAGCTTGGCTGTGAAGATAGAATTTAAATCATTTTAAATCCTGATTTTAAGCCTAATTGTTAGTCCCGTTTTAGTTTCGTAAGCGACAACAGTAGAGAAATTAGGCCTATTGGGTTCGATGTTAGGCCTATTTATTCTGGCAACATGGGATGGAGAGTGTAGTTTCCATAGCAATCTAGAAATCTTGAAATTACAATACGAAGCCAAATTATTGTTCTGTGATGTGATATAAATACGTAGTCTGCTGTGTACTTACGTATTATATGAACGGTTTCCTCCTGCAGCGGCGATTTGATGTTTCAAATTTGAGATTCCCGTTGATAGCGTCAACGCCATTTTGGTTGCCATGTTGGCTGAATTCCTGCAAGCATTCTTGTTTACATGAAACGAATGTGAGTCGTTAACGAATCCTTCTCTTTTTTTTTCCCATTTGCTTGTCTTCCTCTAGTGGTTAAAGTGTTATGGTCAAATGTTATTATTTCGTTGAGTTATGTCAACAAAATTGTTAGCTGTAAGGAAGCTACGATGATTTATTTTGGCTTTTTTTTAAAAGTTCACTTGATTACCAACAGCACAGTGTATGCTTCGTCGGAATTCCTTCACTATTCACTATTCCAAATTTACAATGGTGAGTGTTAGAAATAAATTCGAAAATTTGTTATTTCTCCCGTAATAATTGTTCGATTTACGTCAAATTTTGGCTCAGCAATACTCTTTGGGGTATCAAGCCTTGTACCAATTTTCATTCTAATCCGATCTTTCGTTTGGGCTCCACCCAGACTAAAAATGTGCAACCAACAGACCAACGGACCAACCAACCAACATTTTGCAATTTGGTGTCCGTTATAGGCTACGCTTCGCTCGCTCGCTCCGCCAACTATTATAAAGTATTACTAAATTAGTTAGTTTGTTTGCAGCGTGGAAGAAGTCGTCGTTATGCCGGCACCGTACTTCAGTGTTTTGGAAATTTGTGTTAGACCATTGTTGAGAGATGAGAGATCTCGTCCCTCGATTTGTATATCCCATAGTAAGAGTGTTCCAAACACCATTGTTACAAGAGACCATTGTTGCCATTGTTAACGGAGGGAAGAGATGTTGAAATTGGTAAATAGGCCTAAGCAGCTTAACGAACCAACAACAGAAGCAAATGAAATGACCACTTTTAGACTCAAAACATTAAACTTGTACACTTTCACTCTCTCACTGTTCAACTGTTAGAGTTAAACTGTCACTTTACTTTACTGTCACTGTTCATAATACTCAATATACATTATATTATTATATACATTTTTTAAAAATTTTACATACTGTTTTAATCTACGTATTAGTACAGTCTGCAAACGTCCGGATCAAAGGGTTTCTGGGTAAAAAAAATGGATAGCAGAATGACACATTACTTATTGACCAACACGAAAGTAGTGATCCAAAGTTAACTGGATACCCAAGTAGTACCACGTCTGTACGTAGTTTAAATGCTTGCGTATTGCTATTTCGTTTGCGTATTTTATACTAATTTCGTTTTCCTTTACGATGTAATCTTTTATTTAAAAAATACGAATTTGAACGTAGTAGGCTTGTTTCTAATACATTTTGCCTTTTGTTCTCCCCCAGGCTGGTTTTAAAGAAGCTCAAATGCTACTAGACTTGTATGTAAGTACTTTTTTGTCTTTTTTTTTTAGGGATGACAGTTGAGTAAAAGAACAGCTTACAAAAATGTTTAAGAATGATTTGTGATTTTTATCATGATTTTGAAAGTAACTGTGGTGATCATCAGATCGTCTAGCAGCTGAAATAAGTGCTGTTTTTGAGGTCCAGATTGACGTGCATTTTGTTGGTTTTTGGGCCACCCTTTTAAGTGTGTTAATAAATTCAAAGCAGTGAGCGGTATTGCTTTGCTTGGCGCCCGACACTCACACTACCACCCCCTCGACGGCAGTGTTGGCTCACCCTTTTCTGATGTCATCACTCTGGAGAAGTTGCTACTTCTCGCTGCTCCGTTTATATATCTTATAAGCGTGACAGTGGCATCGATTTTTGTTGAGGTTTTTTTTTGGGGGGGGGGGAGCGGGGACGAAAACCAGAGGAAACCAGAATTTTAAGGTGGACGAATTCTTAAAAAGTGGAGGGAGGGACGGGAGTTCTCCCTGCAACACCCCTCTCCCCCATCAAAAATAATAATTACAACCCTTTGTTGCTTTGGAGTTGGGGGACTATTCATTTAGGCTGTTGGGCCAAAACAGCAGCCAGCTCCTGATGTCAGGTACTGAAACCATGCGCAATGGCTGATTGCCGTGACGTCACCATGAGTTAGCCAATGACTAACGAGAACAACGGCTGTTTGGCCGTCTGATTGGACTAGCCCAGTCACGTGATATGCACGTCACAGCAAACAGCCATGATGCGTGGTATAGGCAGGATATAAAGCGAGATCTGAAAAGTAGCATTTGCAAGGTTTGCATGAGCTTGAGAGTAACAAAATTGTATGGCACTGGCGAGGGAACATTCAAGAAGTACACATATAGCAGGTTCCGGTGTATTCATAGGAGCGTTCAAGGACCTCTATCTCAGGTCAGCAAAATCCAAGAGGCAGCAAAATACGGTAAATAAATAGGGGTAAAATTAGAAAATAAAAGTTAACACATTTTTTTGGGAAAAAAAACTGAAAATTTTGGAGATGGGAATCATTCAATGTGTAAATGCATTCTCAATATATTAAAAGAAAAAAAAATAATGTGACTTTTTATATAAATCATTTCCTAAACACAATAATTAAAGAAAAGAATTTCGGTAGAAATTATTTTCGAAAATTTTAATTCCTACAGAATAACAAACAAAAAATCCCAATGTAATTTTGATACCAATAGATATTTCACCTCCGTAAAAAAAAAACAGTGACAGTAATGCCCCAAAATCAACCTAAAAAGACAATAGTACACTAGGATCGGGTAGTAAATGTCATGGAACGTGACGTTTCAGTGTTCTGAAGTAAGCTACAAACCCAAAACCATTTCCTGTATTTTTCACACACACACACACACAATGAAAACTTTTTTCTTCAAAGTTTGTGTTTTTTGCACTGCATACAAGTTTTGCATCCAGTAGTGGTGCCAGCTAATCGCAGACGGCTGGAAGGGTCAATGGGGCGGCTCAGTGAGGCGGCTTGACTTCCTAACAAGGGTAGATAGAAATTATTTAGTATTATTTTTATTCTTTTTTTCTACTTTGGCAGAGGCCCAGCGTAACGAGTTATAAGCTTCCCCTGCTGGTTTTTTGGCGGACCACAAGCAGCTGAAGGGCCTATTTGAGGGCCTATTGTGTTGGCTTCCGGAGAACACGTTTGCAACATGTTAAGGATATTGACTGTTTTTCTTTAAACGTTCTTCAGCATGAGAGGTCGTAAAAACATAATTATGATTAAATTCTGTTTTTTTTTTTTATACATTATATTTGCAAATTCAATTAACCAATGAGTTACAAATTCATTGTTATTTAATATTGATACATTACCGTTAACTAACACCGAATAATTTAGGTTTGTAAGGTATTGTACTTACTTATCAAGAAGCAAAAGATTTAGATCACGTTTCCGAATAAACTGAGTCGAAATTACTTAAACATCACGGTGGCGATGGGCTAACAGAAAAATTGACTGCTAGCAAATCAAACCACCAACTTCAGTTTTGTTAACTTTGCTCGATTTTCATGGACTTAATTATTATCAGGCTTCAAGTGACGAAAACTTGGCGGTAAAGCTTATCACATTTCGTCTATACAAATTTAGGTAACGTTTCAGTTCGTCTATGATCCAAGTCAGAAAACACAGTTGGCTCTTAAAGGTAGACGGCCAGTTATGAGCATGATAAACTTTTTAACGTCACCTATTGGCTATAGGTTGGATTTGAATTGACGTCCTCTTGGTTGGGAGAAAGGAACTCTGACCATGGGGCTGCTGCTGCTCCCCTGTACCCCCCCCCAACAAACTTTCCGGTGTGCTTTGGACTTTAAAATTGTGCTTTCTTAAAGGGATAGCTGGTCAAGTGTTGGCCTCCCGGACGTAACTTATAACTAAGATGCCTGTTAAATCACGGCGTTGATAGTCTTATCAAATCAATTTTCAGTTTAGTCACTGTCTACAATTATCACAAAGTTAACTGATTCACGAATTCTAACAACAAAAACTTTAGCGGGAATCCTTAACAAGTTTTGTTTTGTACATATTTAGTTGATGCTACTGCATTAACTAAGATAGCTCTTAATTCATGGCATTGATGGTGTAGCAACAGCAGTAGGACTACTGCCAACCAAAGCAGACAACTCGATTATAGTTTTTTTTTAAAAATTAACCTAGTACGAATTTTACGTCACACAGACTATTTTTTTTCCGGCTGTTCCACAACGGTAGTCTGTTTTTCTGAACGTCAGGGGTGTGGAGATGCTTCCCTACAACGCACTGATATCTAGGAAGTATTGGTAGATCATAACAATAAATCAATTTAAATCCTCAGCTATACAAAAATGAATAACTAAACCAACGTTGCTTCATTTGCCATTGACGAGGTTGTGTGTTTGACTGAATCTCCTGGCGATTCCCATTTGTGTACCGGGACGCAAACAATGTAATTTGAAATGGGATTGTCAAATATCTTTTGTCTGGCTTTGTTCATTTTGACCTTACTCTCTCTGTTGTTACTAGTGTGGCACTCATTGTACTTCACCTACAACAACAGAAGTGGAAAAAGCCTCATGCGTATACGTACTGATCTGGGTTACGCATACACATTTTGAAAAAGATGAAAGCAAAAAACTTTAGTTTTACAATAGTCGACTAATAATGAAATACAATATGGTTCAATTTTTGTGTGTGATATTTTTTATACCACAAAATTGTGTTGCGTTAAATTAACATTTTTATTGAGCTAAAAGCCTGTTGATTTTGCTACAGTGGAGTGACATGCTTACGTCAGTCCTCCATATACCATGAATCCGTCATGTTCTGGCGTTGCTACATAAGTTATGTACTTTCTTACTTCGCTATGTTAGGGTCTGATCACTCATAATTTTCACCCGGTCAGGTATAGCTTTGATGACCTAATTTATGAAATGGTGGTGGAAGAAAGTACATTTTCTTTGTTAAAAACTGGCGGCATAAGTGTGAAAAATAGGTGCGCATTGACAACTTTGTAGCCTAGCTCGTGGGGGCGGGGGGAGATGAGGGACGAATGTTCACTAATCTGAGAAAGAAAGAAAAAAACTGCCTATACTGGAACTAGAACCCAGGACTTCCTGCTTATTATCAGGGCACTCTAACCATTGCATTACTGGGGCAGACCCTACCTACAGGCAACTACCGAGCTAAGTAGCTGTTCGTGTTTTTTTTCATTGGCGACCTAAAGGCTGAAACATACACAAGGAGGGAAGGCAGTTTGCTTCTTGGCCACCATACTAGTATAACGCGAGCAACACATAAAGAATAAAGTTAAATGGTTGTTGAAGCAAACAGTCTACATTGATCACTGGCTTTATTAGAATAGAAGATACATTAATCTGCCAAAAAAAGACAACTGCCCCGACTCGAAGTCGAACCCAGGACTTTTATGTACTAATCAGTGCTCTAGTAGACTTGCCAACGTGGTGCATCACGAAGAGCAGCAATACAATTCTAGAAATTCTTGGCTTCGTTTTATGTAGTAAACGTATTCCAATCAACTATTAGAGCCGAGTTGAATCAGTGGGAACCAGCTAGACAGGTGTGTGTGACACCGGGGGACAACTAGTTGTAATTGTTTTTACAACTTGAGTTAGGAGAGCGATAAACGATCCCACATTGATAGCAAATAATGTTTATCGTAAATTCAACCAAATGAATGGTCGCTTACTCAGATATAGGAGAACACTGAGCTGGAAAATCACGATGTATGTATATGGTAGTACCACGTGCATATTGGTTGAACTTTATCAGTTCAAGCAATGATAATATAATTTGGAAATAGTGGCTCCATAATTTCTGGATTATGAATTAATGAATTTATTGAAATGTACGTATTTACAGTCCCGCATGTATTCCTGTAAATAAAATTCAGTTACAAATTTTTTCCGCCAAATAATTCTGCGAAATAATTGCCTTTGATCATCACATTTAAACCACTACAGAAAGGCAGGCAATCGGGGGAAAAAGGATTCTAATAAAGATAAAATTTCTCAAGTGCAGAATTCTTGGAGGAATTACCTTCAATATGACGACCAAAAGAGGCAGTTACACTAACTATAAAATCTCAAACTTGAAAGCTTTCATCATCGTAGTCTAATGAAACCGTATTTACGAAACGAAACTACGTCAACAGTACGAATTGCTAGTATGGCTTCGTGCAGTAGTTTCTAACCAGATTACACAATGAACGTTGGATTCTAACCCTGTCTCAATTGTCTCCTTAGCCATCGTCATTTACCGTTAAAATGCGGAAATTCAGCTCATTGGTCCGATGCGGCAACAAACTATCGTATGATGCGGCAGCAAACTAAAGTGAAGCACACATAATAAAGTTTAATACATATTATATTATATTGTATTGTATTGTATTGTATTGTATTGTATTGTATTATATTATATTATATTATATCTTATATTGTACAATAATATTAATAATCTCCTTTATTCATGTTCTCGTTAAAATAACACTTACAGGCACCAAATTGTAAGACGGATTTGTATGTGAAAGCAAAATTGGTGAACACACACACACGAGCACACACACACTCATACACACATATATATATATATTAAGTGTTACATAAGATTTCAAAATTGAATTTTTTAGTATAGTCCTTGATACATTAATCCATCATTGTAAAACCTTTATACACCTAATTCTTTAGAAACCATTTTTTAATGTATTTTCTGATTTTATTTGGATTATTCACATGCCTACAGGGTTTTAATGGCCTTATTAACAATTTTTGTATTTGGTTGATCAGATTGTGTGAAATAGTTCCAAAGATAGTAAGTCCGTATGTGTATTGTAAAGTTATTAGTGCATCATAGATCATCTTTTATTTTATTATCAACTATTGTTTTTAATTTGCATAGGTTTAATTTATTTAATACAGTGTACAATGCAAGTTTTTCATTCACATTCGTTTTTAAAATACTACACAAAATTCTGGGCTACGCGTTTTTCAATAAAGCATGTGATTGAAACGTGACAGATGCAATGGAATGAACCAATAACAGAAGCAGGTAAATTGACCAGGAATTTCGAAACCTCCTTTCAGACTCCAAACATTAAAATAATGAGTGTACTTTCATTGTACACTGTCACACTGTTCCGCTGATACAGTGTTAACCTTTCACATAACACTGTTCAATGTACTGGTAATAACAGGCCCACATTCTATTATATAATTTTTTAATTTTAATTTTACAATGTGTTAATTTTTCGTATCCATGCACAGTCTGCAAACTTCATGATCAATGGTTTTTTGGAATGACTCATGACCTAGTGACCCGTACGAAAATAGTGATCCAAACTCATCTGGATAACCCATGAACTATCTCGACTGTAGGTTGAATGCATGAATATTGCTTATTTTGTTTGCATTTTTCTGGTTGCTTTGTGTTCTTTTATTTAAAAATACGAATTTTAACGTATTAGACTTGTTTCTAATGCATTCTGCCTTCACTTTTCCCACCTAGGGCCCGTGTTTTAATCAGGGTTTGATAGAAAGCCATGTAAGTATTTATTTGTTTATTTATTTACTTTTTGGAAAACGTGTGAGTAAAAGCAAAGCTTAACAACACATTTTGGAATGATTTGTGACTTTCACCATGATTACTAAAGTAACTGTGCTAATTCTCAACTTGCATTGTGGCTAATACAAATGCAGTTTGTGAGCTCCAGATTTAGGTGCATTTTGGTTGTTTTTGGACCATCCTTTAGAGTATGCAGGACATGGCCGGCGCTAGTGTTCTGTTGCCCGGGAGAGACAAGAAAAAATTTGCCCCCCCCCCCCCTAAAAAAATGATTTTTTTTTTTACCTTCACCTGTTTTATTCCGTTATGGGCACGCCTACATCAATTTTTCTTGCTTTCAATCGAGCCCAACATTCTATGACAGACTTGTAGGCACACTTTCTGGCCAGATCATGCTCACTCGAGAGCAATGCTAAACCACTCAGTCTTTCTTGCTTCATAGTGGTGCAGAGATAGTTTTTGTTTCGAGTAGTCGAGTAATCACACACTGAATTACAATCTATAAATTTTGTTTTACGAAAAAATCGCCCCCCACCGATTCGCCTTTCGCACCCCCCTTTCTGCTGGCCCTGGTGCAGGAGGTATTGTGACTATTCTAGGAATCTACTAGGTGCGTTTTGGAGGTTATTGCTTTGGGTGGGAGCGGAACAAACCTGAAGAAATATTTGGTTCATGGAAATAT
Organism: Lithobius niger; assembly: GCA_023313725.1. Taxonomy (NCBI): domain Eukaryota; kingdom Metazoa; phylum Arthropoda; class Chilopoda; order Lithobiomorpha; family Lithobiidae; genus Lithobius; species Lithobius niger. The sequence continues at coordinate 14,318 of JAHWFP010273023.1, forward strand.
TTTGCTGCTCTGCTTTTGGTCAATAATATAGTAACTTGCCATATTATCGTGATAACTAGAATAATGTTCTCGTAACTAATATTCCTAATACAAATGGTGTAGTTACTCGTTATTTTTTTGAAACAAGAAAGTTTTGACTCTTTTTAAAATCTTGGGTGTTTTTTGTTGGCGAATTTTTAAGTGGTCGAATCACAGACTGTCAAGAAGTTTCATTTTTTTCCAACAGAAGGCACGAACAAGCTTAAGGTGGCAAAAATTTGACTTCACCTAAAAGACTGATAAACAATAATAATAATAATAATAATAATAATAATAATAATAATAATATTTGTTACGATAGCAGCGGGTCTGGCAAGGACTGGGGAGCCACTAACAGCCAACCACAATTACATGTAATACAGTTTACATAAAACGGCCAAGGAATGATGATGGTAAGACGTTTGGGGACGAATGCCTTACCACCAAGGTTAGACCTGCCAGGGACTCAAAAGCCCCTGATGCCATCTCCAAACGTGCAGGACATGGGAAGGATGTGAAAATTGTTAAAAGGCCCAAAATGATGCTGTACAATTAAAAAGTATAAACAGTGCTAAAAATTGTACGCTACGGTGAATAACTACTAAGTGCAGGCCTGGTATTTAATCTGAGTGTCTGACGAGAACTGTCAAATCATTTTATTAATAAGCAATGCTCGAAGGATGTAAATATTGGTTTTCTGCCGGTTTTCTCTTTAGCACGGCACGTCTAGTGGTTATCCATTGGTAAGAGTTGCGTAGTGAGCAATGCATTGGGATTATTACAGCCCGTGCAACCTCCTTCCCCTGCACCGGACTCTGTAGCTGGAGCTGGTCTTCCAACCCATTACTTGACGTTTATGCAAACCACAAATACTAGGGCGAATGGAGGGTGGAAGGAGAGAGGCTCCTCACGCTGATATGGACGTGGGCATTGAAAAACATGTTGAGCATTGTGCCAAGCTTCCAGCAGGATAAAGGATTGTCCATGTATCAAGCCTGTAGCTGTAACATATTACGTTAACGTTACACCCACCCTTCCTTAAATGCTGCATAGAGGAAGGATGAGTAAACCCCTAATAAATACACCTGTCACAACCGTAAATGTACCATGACGTGCAGGATGCTAAACCACGCGCTACGGCGCTTTATCCTAATGTGCTTATCATGTGACCGGGATAGTCAAGTCGACGGCTAAACTTGCCGCTGTTATCGTTCGGCAACGGCTGATTCACGACGGTGTCACAGCAAAGAGCTGTGGCACCAGGTACAGATCACACATTTTTATTCAAAAACTGTAAAAAAAAAACATTATTTACAATTTCCGTTACACTATTCGAAAATATTCAACAAATCGACAATTGTAGTCATGCTCCTATTCTTTAGTTGGCGGAGCAAGCTAGCGACACAAGCAAAGTGTAGCCCATAAAGAACACCAAATTGAAAAAATGTTGGTTGCACTTTTGCAGCCTGGGTGGAGCCCAAACGAAAGGTCGAATTAGAATGAAATGTAGTACATCGCTTTATACCCCTAAAAGTATTGACGAGCCAAAATTTAATGTAAATCAAACAATTATTGCAGAAGAAATTACAGTTTTTCTAATTTATTTCTATCACTCACCATTGTAAATTTGTAATCCTGAATAGTAAAGGAATTCCGACGAATCATAAACCATGCTGGTGGTGTCAAGTATACTTTAAACAACACGGGAAATTAAATTTTGGTTGCTTCTTTCTAGCTAATAACCTTTTTCGACGTAACTCAATAAAATAATAACATTTTGATCCTTAGATTATCCACTACAGGAAGAAACGCAACCATAAACCAGAAACGCAACGCGACAAATATTAGTTTCATTTGAAAAAAGAATGTTTGGAGAAATTCACTTCAGTACAGCGACAATTATAGTCGTTTACACTAGCGATGGGAATCCCGAATGTGAACCCTGAATTCGTAGTATCAAAGCGAAGCGGTACCAACAGTGTTAATTGGGGAAACACCCAGTGATTTCAACATTTCTAATATTGTCCATTGTGGTTTGACTTGTGCTTTTTTTAATGCCCGTAGTGAAATTGCTAATCTGGGTTGTTCTCGGGATTTGGTACTCCATATATATATCACAACGGAAGATACTGTTTTAAAGGCAAACTTCGAACTAGACTGTAACAAATCTACATAATAAAATCGTTGAACTACTATGACTGCTGCCATCAACCCTCAAATTTTTATGTAATAATCACTTAATTCGATTTACACGTGTTACGTCTTTGCTACGGTTCTGAACAATTGTAAAGTCGTCGGCAACAGAAAGACCTCTGTAAATGCGGCATCGTTACACCGGCGATTTACTATCTGCCTCTCCCAGAAAAAAAAGACCAAAGCATAGGCTAAATGTTTCAACTTTGTTCTACAAAAGCGTATTTAGTTATTTCCTAATATCAGTGTCTGGAAAAGGCGTTGGGGCTGCGTCGTGAATGGGGTTGCTGATTGAGTGAGAGAAGCGAAAATTTGATGGACGAAACTTAATTCGGTCAACCAATGACATACAGCTGAGCTGAACGACCAAACCGTACCAGTGTTGCAATTGGCCTATCCACTACAACGTGTGGGTAAACGAACTTCATTAAGCAAACAAACATTATTAGCGAACCAATAATTTTTTCATGCAACGACGCTTGAGCGTGACAATTTTTATAACGGTGATGCCAGGGATTTGAATCACAACATGCGCTGATTAAGTGAGCGAAGCGAACGAAAATTAGCGTTTGTTAGCCAATGGGCTCAAAAATTGGATTGAAGAAACTTAATTCGGTAAAACATGGACATACACATGAGCTACCAAACTGTACCAGTGTTGCAAACGGTGCCAGTGTTGCAGAGGGTGCATCCAACGGTGCCAGTGTTGCAAACGGGCCAAACTGTACCAGTTGCAAACGGTGCATCCAAGACCAGCCGTGCGTAGCATGGGCTTCCTCTAGTAAAGCCATAAATTACCATTGCAGAGAACTGTTCATTTGCTGGCAGGTCATTTACAGTGTCACGTTTTGAATGACCTAATCTTGCTCAAT
>JAHWFP010273024.1:0-28401 GCA_023313725.1 Lithobius niger
AAAGTACATTCGACCTCTGATTGGCTGTTGTGCAACCAAGCTGCCATTGGTGGAAAAAAATACGAAACCGAAACTCCCCACCGCTAATGATAAGTTACTAGTCGAAGCGCTTTTTTTTTTAGTACGTATTACGGCCGCAAGAGGACAACGTGCATGCCTCGTAAGCTTGCGACAAGCGCAGGAATGCATTCTAACACAAAAACGATGGTGACTCCCACGTCCTAAAGGACGTGTATATAATGCGCTCCTGGTATGAATTAAATATGTTTGTTGTGTACAAACTGGAGCTCCGACTACAACTTATTACACGTGTCCGGAAAACAAACTTCCCCAATTCATACATTACACCCCAAATAGCGTCAATTGGACATTGTACAATTGAATCGTAATTTTAGGACACAGGGGATTCCTGTACATAAAATTTGCGTCCTTTTCTGCACAAAATTTCCGTCTGAATATTTTGTATAATGAAACTTGTTTGTTTTCAACCTAATGAATGGTTTAGCAACTCAAAGCAAAAAAAAAAAAAGAGTAACATTTCTTGAACGCCATTTTCCAAGATAGCGACCAATATGGTGGCCCACCAAAGTGGTTCTATAGCGAAAGTCCTGTGGTACCCTACTAATTTTAATACTTCTACCCAAAGTGATCAGTTCAGCTAAATTTTGCCCCCAACGTCCTATTGGTTCTATACTGTGCTTTTTTCATTATCGCAGTCATCATCACTCATTAATATATGTTTGGGATAGTGCCTGCTAATCCAAGCAAACAGAACTAAAACATATACAAAGGCCGTTACTCCAAGCATCGTGAAAAACGTGGTTGCTAATACAATGTTTTCGTGTTTCTCCATATTCCAATTAAAGTTTTTAACCCACTCGTCGTTTGTCTGTGCAGGTAGAATGAAAGCCAGGGTAAACAACCAAATTCCCAGAAAAATCAAGCAGTACGCACGCAAGAAAGGAACTATGAAACAATTTCTGAATACAACTTCTGCAATAACAAGACAGGAAATCGACAAACTTAAAAAACATGCTAGTATGTGACCATGTGCGTCAGTGGACGGGCGATCACCGTGATATGCCAACATCAATGTTATTGATAAGAGTGATAAAATAAGAGTTACGTAGGAGGCATCTTTAAAAACCCGTAATCTGTGACACTCCATCATTTGAACAACTGAAGATAGCAAAAGCGTAATAGGAATCACCAAATGCTGAATGTGTTCTACCATAGGGTTACCCGGATAATCATTTAGCACAAGTCCGTCGAACGATATGCACAGTGCAATTATTGACCCATAGAAAAGGAACCAGCAATCTAAAGGGATTTTTTTCCACGACTGTCTAGAATAGAAGAAGGTGCTTTGGTACTTCTTCTTGCTGATCAAGCATTGGCAGTAGTGATGTGTCATACCGTCTATCCACCAGGATCCAGTCAGTATAAATGCCGAGCCAGCCAAAACGTGAATAGAAAAAGCCGACGAAATATGCATTCTGTAACAAACAAACAAAAATATATTCATGTATAATATATATGAAAAGTGCTGAGTGCACTAATAATAAGTCAAACGAACACATAAACGATAACCAGTGGACAGCAAGCAACAGCAGGATTTGGCTTGCTGTCCAAGCTTTACATAGCAATTGATGGGTGATGCACTGAATCACCACAGGACATTGATGCATGTTTAATGGATAACAGGTATATGTGCAATGTGCATCACATATACTACACTCCCCATGAGTTAATTTAGAGGGAGACCATAGTCTTATCTTATCCATGTTGCCAAGTGAGACAGAACCATTGGCGGAAGTGGTCACATGCTTGGTCGATAGAGGGCGAAAGGTGTTAGGATACGTGGCTTGCTTGTGCTATCCTAACACTCTTCCCCTCTTTAAAACTCGTGAGAGCCGATGCTCAATGCTTGGGCCCTTACTAAAATTTAATTACAACTTGGCACAACTGTGGCTGAGTTACGCTTAAAACCGAAAGCAAAAAAAAATACAAGGATGGAAACAGAGTTTCACAAATTACGAGAACAGATACAACTGTGTGTATATCGCTAAGCAAAAATTACACGTAGTATGCATGAAATTATGCGTGCTTCTTCTTCTTGCTTCTGGTGCAAGATCAATATGCGGTGCACCCCAGATACGACTTTGCCCAAACACAAAGAAAATTGCATCCCGAGGATAAGTCTTATTTCGAAGGAAAACACTGAAGGTGCATCTCGTAATCTTAGTCCTTGGCACAACACTTGACATAGAAACTTCTGGACTTAAGGAGTCATGGATGAATTAAACAACATTTTGCTGGTCCTCTGATCCAATCATTAACATGCTCTCACTCTCTTCCACCCCACTCACTCTCTTTCTCACTCTCTTCGTCAGCCTTTTTCCTTTTCCTGACGTTGTTCGGCATACTCTTGCGGTGTGACATCAGTCCTCTCATCTGGTAGACTTAGAACGTAAAGTGGGGTGGTTGGGTTCTCTCCATACGTCAAGTAGTATTGGGTTTCACCAGTACTGATGTGTGGAGCTGGGGTCATTGCACACTGAAGTGTTTTGAGCAGTGGACCCCAAGTGGTCTTGCAGGAATGCTCTTAAGCACCCTTCCATGGTCCAATGTACCTATTCAGTCGCATTCGATTAAGGGTGGCATGTTGTGGTCCTGTGATGTTTAACCCAGTCATATGAAGAAGGTTTGTGAAAACTTTGGAAATAAATGCTGGTCCATTATCCAAAATTTTGATTTCTGAAAGTCTGTTTTTCACAAGGTATTCTTGGGACAAGTTCTTTGCTGCAGTCCTCGCTGTTGAGCTTCTTGTAGGAATTAGCATTTTCAGAACAGACCCATCATCGTGAAGATTTACTCATGTCCTCCTCTCGTTTCTGGTTGTGGGCCTACAAAGTCTATTCCGAGAATGTGGAATTTCTTTGCTGGAATGACCGGTTGCATGTCTCCTGCCTTCTTCGTGACACAGGTTTGGCAGTCTGGCACTCGTGACATGACCTTACATAGTGCTCGGAGTCACTGAACAGTTTTGGCCAATGGGTACTGCTCGTAGATGATGCATCGTCTTTGTCACTCCCAGTTTGTTTGTGGTCATGACAACTGTAGAGGTATATATGACGTAGTGACCTAGGAGTGTAGTCTTCATACTGTCTTTGGTAGTCCTCTCTATGCAACTAACGGGTCTACATAGTATAGTAGTCCGTCTTCATCCACTGTGTATTTTTTTCAGATCTTCACAACATACTTGTGGGTTTCCTTTTATATCTGAAATTTCTGGTCTCGTGAGTGTGTGGAGATCCGTTGAGCATTGCGGTCTTGGGCTTGGGCATCCAAGAGTTGATATTTGTCCTTGATGTCAATTATAGGTTGTTCTCGGATGAACAGCATCAGGCTCTTGTGTTCCTCCAGGTGATCCATGATGGCTTGTTGGGCATTCAATGGATGTTCCACCATCTCACCGTCTTAGTCGTGGTTGTCACGTTCAGGTTGTTGCCATCTTCTTCTGAGTTGTCTAGTGCTGGATTATGTGAGAGAACATCAGCAACTACATTTTGGGATCCTGGTCGATGGATAACATTGAAGTCGTAAGTCTGGAGTCTTATTGACCATCTTGCAGTATGGCTGAAGATTTGTGGTTAGACAAAATCCACTTTAACGCTTGATTATCCGTTATGAGCAGAAACCTGGAGCCTGCAATATAGGTTTCCCAGTGCTCTACTGCATTGACAGCTGCAAGTGCTTTGAGTTCGAAGACATGGTACATACGTTCTTGTTCCTTCAACTATCTGCTCCAAAATTCAATTGTTTTTGGCTTCATCATTGATCCGCTGCGTCAAAACTGCTCCTAGATCTTCGTTGGAGGCATCACTGTCGATCACGAAGGAGGTCTCAAAGTTTGGGAGTGCCACAATTCCTGCGTCGAGTAGCTTGGTCTTCAGATTCTCGAACGAGGTCTGATGTTTGCTGGTCCACTTGTGAGTCAAATGGTGAAGTGGTGCTGCTGTCTTTGAGTAGCCACATAAGCCAAGAAATGCTTGAAGGTTCTTCTTGTTTGTTGTTCTTACAAATGGCACACATGATCCTTTGTCAATTCAATTCAACTTGCTGTTACTTTTTGGCCAAGAATTTTTAATTCCAGAACTCCAAAATTACATTTTTCATGTTTTAAAATGAAACCTGCCTTTCTAAGACGTTCAAAGATTGTGTGAGAGCTTGGCAATGCTTTTCCCATGTTTTTGTAGCCACGGTGATGTCATCAATGTAAATAATACACACATGATCTATGTCACCAAGGATTGAGGTCATCGCTCGTTAAAATGCCCAACTTGTGGACTTGAGGCTTAAAGGAAGAACATGAAATCTGTATGACCCCTTGTGTCGTATGAAAGTCGTACAGCCTTGACAGTGGGGGTGGAGCGGGATCTGGTGAAACCCCTGTTCTCCATCAAGCGCTGAGATTTATTTTGCTCCTGCGAAAAAATGAAATACCTCGTCTGTCTTGAGCCTCGGGAATCTGTCAATGTTGATGTGCTGGTTGAGAGCACGGTAATCGAGAACTGGTGGGAAGCCTCCACCATTCTTCTTGTGTTTCAGGAAGAATGATGATCCCCATTGGCTTGCTGTTTTTGCGACTCGTCTTGAGCGTTACAACTCATCCACCATGTCTCCAATTTCTTTTTTGATATGGGTTGATGCTGTGTAAGCTTGCAGGTATGCAGGGTTAGCTTCTGGATGAAGTTTAACTTTGTACTCCATGTTGGCAATTCTTCCTGATTTCCCTGGAAAGATGCCATTGTAACCATTTAGAAGCGCTTCTAGTGCACTGAATTGGTCATCAGTCAGTTGGTTGAGTTTTTGTTAACCAAATCAGTTGTGCATGAGCAGATAGTAGGAGAGTGTGTCTTATACCTTCGTCAAAGTTGCCCATCGAGTTGGTATAGTCTACTTGAAGTATGACCTTCACTAGGTAGTCTCTGCCTAGAAGAAAGTCCATGGCTAAGTGTTCTTAAACTGTGAATAGCTGATATACATGGCGCCCTGGCTTAATCATTTTGATTTTCACCTGTCCTACTGGAGGTTTGCCTATTCATCCATCCGAAATGTCGGCATGTCTACCTCATACTTGTCAAAGTGACGAGCTGCTCTCGGATCTATGGATTGTAGCCATTGTGACTTGATTGCTGAGGCACACATCCTGAGTCTAAACCACTGTAAAAGCTTCCACAGTGCATGTTTTTAGGTGGTCCTACATACATCATTTGGTTGGTGCTTCCTCCGGTGGAGTTAGCATATGCCTTAGGCTTCCTTGGAAGGTTACAGAAAGTTGAAATATGGCCAATTTCCTTACACCTGTAGCACTCGATTCTTTTATGCCACGCCATTGGACTAGTGGAAGGAGGTCTTCACGAAGAAGCTGATTACATTAATGAAGAAGCTGAGACATTAAGACTTTGTGGTCACTGACAACCTGAATTTCCTTTGGCGTTAGCTGCTATACTAGTTGACTGCTGCTGTTAGGGCTGTTGTTGGTGCTGCTGCTGCAATTGCTGATGTTGACTTACAGCTGTTCTTTGTCTTGAATTGGTCTCTGGTTTCTTCTGTGTAAAATGGATGAAGTTTGGCTTACTTTTGATAATCTCAAGAAGCTGTTCTGTAGACGTGATGTCCATCACGGCCAAATGTTTGTACATTGTCTGATTATTGTCCGACGATCATTTGTGCATGGTTTTGCAGCTTCATTTTGCTTTCTAGTTTCCTGATGTGCTTTAGCAGTTTATGCACAAACTCTTCTGGAGGTTCCAGGTATTGTTGTCGGGTGTTCAGAATGTAGGTTAGTCTGTCATGGTCAGACATTGGGTTTTTAAAAGTTATGCAAAGAATGGTACTTGCTGGTTTCCAGGTTTGACTTCCAATACTTGCCACCAGTTCCAGTACTTCCCACAGAGGCTACTTTGGAGTCTTGTCTGAAAAGTTTTCACATCAAGAGCTTTACTTGTAAACTGTAGAGACATAGTGTTGAGCCACTTCGATAAAACTGACTCATCTGTCAGCAGTTCTGGTTTGAAATTTGCTGCTGCGAATGCTCCTGAGATTTGAGCAAATATATCAATTGTTGGTGCATTTGAATTCATGTTGGTGGCTGCACTGCTGTGAGAACATTGTTGGTGTTTGGGCTCTAAGCTGGATTTAGGCATGCATTGTTTCCTGGAATTACTGTTGTTCCTACAACTGTGTTCAATTGGACGCATTTGCATTAGCTGTGAGATCGCATGCATTTAAATTTTACACATGTCTATCAAATCCATTTAAATTGGGTTTAACATTTTGTGGGTTAGACATATTTTAGTCTGAAATTGGAATAATGCCATTAAAAGCTTGTTGCTGGTTAGCACTCATGATTGTGGGTAACACTGGTTGGACCACTGAGTTAGTGCTGGCATCTAACAAGGTATTTTTTTGTAAAATAGTTAAATTTTCAAATGCATCCTGTTTTTAAAAAATCATTAGCATTTAATTCCATTTGGTTTTAGTCAAAATTCATTTTTGGTCAGTTAAAATCTTCAATCTGAAAAATTGGTACGCTTCCAGAATGTGCTACATAGTCGCTATTCATTACTTGTGTCTTATCATGTGTGCGCATGCGCGAGGCATAGGCCTAAGCGTCAATTGTGACCTTGAAAGCCTTGGTCCGACCTCCACCACTAACACTAAAATTATCAGTATTTAGTTTCAAATATTCATTGGCTGAATTACTAAAGCAATAGATTGGATTGCTTTCTAGTGCTTCGAGCGTGAAAATGACGAATTAGCAACATTACGGGGGTCCCAAAATCGAGGGGGTTCCTGCAAATGCATTATGAGCTTGTGAGAATTCTCTCAATTGTTTCAGAGGACGAAAATGATGTATTAACAACATTATGAGGGGTCCCAATTGGAAGGGGGAGGTACTTACAAATGCTTCATGGCTTTAACATTGGGAGAACTCAAAAGCTTTGGAGCATGAAAATGATGAATTAGCAACGTCAGGGGGCCCCAAACTGGGGGGGGGGGGCCGTGCCAATGCTTTTTTAAGCTTTCAGATTGTGATAACTCTTAAATGCTCTAAAATGTTTCAAAATGTGAAAATGATAAACTAGCAATGCTAGGAGGGGTCCAAAAATTGGGCGGAGGAGGGGGGTTCGTGCAAATGAGCTGTAATATTGTGAGAACTCTGAAATGGTTCAAAGCGTAAAAAATGACGAATTACCAAGATTTTGGGGAGGGGTCCCAAAACTGGGGGTGCTTGCAAATGCTTTTTGAGCTTTCACATTGTATGAATCACGAATCTTTAACTGCACTCCTGAAGGCATGAAAATTATGAATTAGCGACATTTGGGAGAATTTGAATAATCCAAGTGACTCACAACTCTTACAACCCGGCTTGAGCAAAAAAAAAAACCGCTGTACGTGGACAAGCTCTCAACGAGATCTTATTATTGTAACAGTCTTGAGTCATTCATTCATTCTGCACTGTGCTGTATCTTTAAAGCCCTGTATCGGTTCGTGGCTGAAGTGTATTCATACGTAGGTGCGGATAGCTTCCCTGCATAGCCACTCTCCATACGCTGCATTCGCTAGATCGTAACCAAAATAAATGTACACTTTTTTTTAGTACACATTACGCATAACACTAGTGAAGTGAGCAGTGTGTATGGGGAGATCAAATGCCCGTGCAGATATGGTGGAAGAGGGAGTAAATTAGAGTCAAGCATTTTCTTTACACGTTTTTGTTCGACTTTTTCCCATTTTTCATTACAAAAGGTTTAGACTTTTCACCAACAAGCATGCACTCCTGTAACTTAATCTCCGACAGGGAGGGAATGCAAGCCAACTTGGCTTTCACACGCCTCGTTTCTTTCCATGTGGCTTAAATTTATCCTTAAAACAATATAAAGAAGTAATAGATATCCGCGAGCTATAGCCGGTTTAACGGCGGTATTTGCTCGTCTGCGAGAAACGGCTAGTCCAATATCGAGGAGGTGGAGGGAAATCGCATAAGCGCTGTAAGCGCGAGTGCTGATTTCCCTCCACGCCCGAGATATTGGACTAGCCGTTTCTCGCAGACGAGCAAATATCGCCGTTAAACTGGTTTTAGCTCACGGATATGTGTTTTAATGGTAAGGTGTGACGTCGAGCTAACATATCAAGTTATTTGAGATTTAAAAAATTTTATTTGAAAATTTTTATTTGTGAATCATAATGTAAATTCCTGAACTCAAAACTTCCGGTTTAAACTTCCTGTCTACGAAAGTCTCATGTACGGGAGGTCGTCCCTATACCCAGTCCCACTCACCGACTTTCGTGTTTAAGGTAAAACCGTATTTTTTTTACTTTATTAGTTTAAATAAGATATAGAATATAAAATGCGCTATTCGCTTGAGTCTCGTAGGTTTTTAGGTGTATTTAGTTGTGTTCACAAGTGTCAGTAGCCTAGTTTTCGCACTGTCGGAACGAAAGGTTGTCGGGTTGGGCCATTATTCCATGGGTGGGGGCCTAGCATAGTAGCCTACGCGAGGTTTTTTTCTTTTCGTGTTAGTACGATAAATGTCGCAGGGTGCAAATGTGCCTATTTATGTTCGTTGCAATGGGATGTGCTGGTTGAATTTGTGTTGTGTACGGTAGTTTTGCAAAGTCGGTCATTATATGTCACGTGTTGGAACAGGGGTTGTGTAGAACCCGGAAAAGGTGTTAGATTATCAAAAAAGTGTGGGTTATCAAAATTAACCCACAGTCACGTGTGTGGGTTTTCAGATTAACCGTATATAACTGATACACTTTTAGCATTGGGATGTGTTGGCGTGACGTCACCACCGTGCATTAAGTAATAGATATCCGTGAAGTAGACCGGGTTATCCCGAAATAATTGCTCGTCTGCGAGAAACGGAACAGTCCAAAGATCGGGGGGGCTGAGAACTAGTTCTGAGACCATGTGCTGAGACACTCGATTACAATGCAGCGATGCAGGACACAACAATGAAAAACGATTGTTCTCTGCACCGGTTCTCAGCACTCGATTATTTTTTTAACGAAACCCGTGTTACACATCCCATTGTGTAAATTTAATTTATTTATAAAAGGTAAGTTGTTTTTCACCATAATAAATACTGAAAACGGGCAATATCGGTTTAAAATTCATTACAATATCGGTTGTGAAAATTTAAAGTTGCTTCTTTAAAACTTTCTTTAAAATCTGTAGTTTCGGCGATACATTTTTGTTTACTAGTGGAGATGGTTAATTTCCATGTAAAATGTCGGACGCATCGACAAAGGCGCTCGTAGATGGCAAACCAACAAAAAGGGTGGGGGGGGGGGGGATTTTTCTTAAGACCTTTTTTTTTTGGGGGGCCCGTGCCTTATTTTGGCCTAATCAGTGTTACGGAACATCGAAAAAGCGTTTTTTTTAAACGTTTTTGATTTTGTTTTTTTATGGATTTTCTTCATGATTCAGTCTAGCAAAAGATATATATATGTAAAACATATATATATTTAATTAACCTTGACCAAAAGGGCAAGAAGACAAAGACAAGAGGGGAGAGGGGGTGGAGGGGTGTGGATTCAACCCCAATAGCCCTTGCGCACCGGCTTCCGACACAACCATCTCCAACATTATATTACGTGATCTCTTTCGAAATATCTCCATCAATCGACAAATCAAACAAATCCTCGAATACCAAATCCGAAGACATAATAGAACACTAAAAAGTAAACGTTTTTTTTTTCCCTTTCCGCCTTGCATTGTTGGACTACTCCGTGCACTAAATCCTTGCAGTGCGGCCTTGCAGTGCTGGAAACACCGGTTCTCGTCAGATCACCGAAGTTAAGCAGCACTGGCCCCGATTGGTACTTGGGTGGGTGACCTCCTGAGAATCCATTCCGGGTGTTGCAGACATAGGGCCTTAGGGCTTCGTCGGGCAGATGACCGGGTGCGGTTAACGCTCGCTAAAAACCCTTTGACCCCTTTTGTACTAAATCATTATTGGAGTCGCGTGCTTCTTTATTGTCGGGCAGAGATGCAGACGTCGGTAGATAAATAAGTTATCGCCTGCTTCCCTCGTGCAAAGAACTAACAATCGCTCAGACCTGCGGCCCTCGACATTGTTAGTTCTCAGCTCTCGGGAATCAGGCGATAACCTATTAGAAAACAAAAACGAGCTCGTTTGATGTTTAAGGCAAGGTTTAACTGATCCGAAGTCAAAACAGCAAAGTAACTCAAATAATCTTGCCCGTAAGGTTTCACATACCACAGTGTTCCTGTACTGTTTAGTCCACGTGAAACCTTTACTGCAGTATTCACATGTTTTTACAGTTCTTACTTTAGAACATGATATGTCTGATTGGTTCATTGTACCTGGCTGAAGGATCTCAATGAAAATCGTAAAAACCATACTTTTAGTGTGCTTAGTACAGACCTACAGATTAACTAATTCAGGGTTCGTGCGACTCCTTGAAATCCTTAAAATATCGTTGAAAATAAAAATGAAATACCAGTACTGAAGTCTTGAATATGAATTCTTAAAAACTGGTGTATGTATCAATGGGATGAACGGAAAGGAGACGACCGGACTAGAATAATGATGAAAAATTTAGCCCCGAAAGTAGGCGAGTGTGTAGCTTATATTATACACTATATTATTCATACTACAATTGTGAAAGTTGGAATATGGTTTTTATTTTTATTACGTGTCTAATGATTGAACACAGCAGTAAGGTTTCACGTGGACTAAACAGTACAAGAACACTGTGGTATGTGAAACATTACAGGAAAGTTTATTTGTGTTACTTTGCTGTTTTGACTTCGGATCAGTTAAACCTTACCTTAAACATCAAACGAGCTCGTTTTTGTTTTCTAATTCGTGATACTTTGACATACCAAGTTGGTTGTCTGTACTCGTTGCAAATGCATGAATTTTGCTCGCTTCGCTCACTCATTCAGTGCAAGTCTTTTGGAGGTTGGTTTCTTCGCAGCTATCTATCCGCGGCTTTGTGCGGATTTGTAATATAGGACGGAAAAACAAATGGGCAACGGGACACTTTAGCTTTAACACGGGAGAATGACGTGAAATCATATAAATCGATTCGTAATTAGGATAATGCTTCCTCTTCACGTGCGGGTAAGTTGTTGGCTCACCAGCATTGTTAGCATTTGCTTACGCTTTCCGTCTGGCGTCTGCTGATGGGCATTGTTGCCATAAAAACAATGTTTAAAACAATGTGTAACAATGAAACGAATCGTTCCGCCCAAGGTTTGTCCCATGATTTTTATTTGATGGCAACTCACTAGCGCGTGTCTAGATTTAGCATGCGTCATCTCGATGAGTAGTTGATTCTGGATTGTTGCAGTATCATAGCAAACAATCACGAGAACAATTCAACTGGTTTCCCGAAGCCCGCATTGAAAAATTAAATACGTCACTCAGTCATGTCGGCCGCCCAATATTGAGGCCTCAAATATTAAGACTTCACACGCTAAGGTTTAAAACTTAAAAATTTAAGGCAAAATCAAGACCATTTACCTTTGGTTCTCCACAACGAGCTAGCTAACTCAAACAACGACAATGTTAGTTTCCCGGCACCCAACCATCGTTGCATCTTGTTCGAGTGAGCTATAATTCGATATTGTGCACCTCGCATATGTTACCCAATTGTTACATGTTGCAGCATTGTAACATTTTGACATTGTTAGCCGCTCCGCCTCCGCCTCCTCCTCCTGTCCAATTTTCTGAAATTCTCGTACGCAAACGAACTCTAAGGGCGTGTTTATGCAGCGACTCCCATTTGCATTCTCGAAGCTAGAACTCAATCGCGATGGCAAAGGTGACATTGCCATGGTAACAACGCTAAATGGATTAACTAAATCCGACATCGTTTGAGTCAATACTTGCAGTCTTCCAATCCGTGCCAATAATATAAAGAATTCCTTATGACGAAACAATTTTCCCAAACGCTTCTGAACTCACGTTATTTGCTGTTTTCGTTGCGAGGCGGCAGACATAAAACCGCCGCCATGTTGGTATTTGAGGTGATTTCTAGCTTCTAGCTGCGAGAATGCAAAAGCGAGTGGTTGCATAAACCCGGCCTTATAAGCTGAGCAGGCGGCCAAGTCACCGGCCACCCCATTTCGTCGTACAACAAAGTACCCCATCCTGTAGTGCCATCTGTTGACGGGATTCGCCTTCAAATTCGGGTTGGGACATTTTCCAACGTCTTCGAACAGATGGCGCTACTTACCAAACCTGCCATGTCGCCGTCTATTGTCGGCCTTGGACTACAAGTTCGGGTTATGATACTTTTTCCAAAGTCTTCGAAGAGATGGCGCCACTTACCAGACCTGCCGCGCCGTTTTTGGGTTCTTTTTTTGGTATTGTTGTGGTACCAAAGCGGCCAACAAAGTTTTAGTCGCGTGGACTATGCCATTGTCGGCGTTCGGTCTTCGGTTTGATAAATTTAAAACCAAAGACCAAACATCTGGAGGGAGGCGGGGGGGGGGGGGTGCGCTGCATGCGCACGGGTACAACTAGTAATAATAATAATAGGTTTCACCCCCACGAAGGAAGGTGGGCATCCGGAAGGGTCGCTGGAGCGGCCACTAACACTGGTCCCAATAGATGGAGCTCATGGTGGCATCACTGATAGGAGCGCCCAAGGAAACGGGTAAGATCTAATTTATTCAACATCCCCCGAAAGGCACCCAGCGAACCCGCCGACACCCACAGCCTCAGGGAGGGAGTTCCATGGGGCCACAATACAATTAGTAAAAAAATACTTCCGACAGTCAAGATGGCACCCCAATACTCTCAATTTTAGAGAGTGCCCTCGAGTATCACTAACTGTACTTCTTTCGAAGAAAGGTAGGTTCAATGGTAGCATGCCATGGATAATCCTAAATGCGAGGATCAAGTCCAGCGTCGTAGTTCGAGGGGCTCGATACCAAGCACACGCAATCTTTGCCCAGGTGAAAGCTGACGGAGTCCACGCAGGAAACGCGTCATTCAACTTATACTTCTTAACCTTGGGACGTATAGTTCGTAGCTGCAAGACCATATGTTCTCTAGACTAAGGTAAAGTTATCGATGTAAAAAAAAATTAGATCCTTAATCACTGGCTTTTAGGCTTTACCGCTAGGGACAAAAATTAAACAATAATATGGACGATAATCATGTGTTATCTCCCCAAAACAAAAGTTGTCAAGAATTCCCGTCAAGCTTTTTAGCCATTTGAAGTCGTGATATCAAACGCCAAGCTCTTTCGACAAGTTAATTCCACCGTCTTAGGCCCGTATTCTGAACGCGTACTTAGTACTTGAATTGAACTCGAGAACGTTCTTAAGTATGCGATGGTATTCTGTAACCTTGGTTAACTCGAGCACCCTGACTCCAATCCTGAGTAACTTGAACCCGTACTCAGAATGGTATTCTGAATGACAACTCAGACTTCAACCGGTGCTCAAAGTCAAGTTTCAAGCATGGAATCTCGAGAAAGGTATAAGGTATGCTTAACTCTCTGCTTAAGCATGAAGCGGCTTCCCTGCTAAACCGTTGTGCATATTGGCAGCCGTATGCATGGCGGGGCAATTGCGGTCACGATTACTAGCTTTTCTGTATGGTGGGCATTTCGTCACGTGGTAGAGAACAACAGTTACATCCTCTTTTGGTTTGAGTCCAGAAAGCAAAGTGGTATGCAAATGTATGCGTTAAAGTATACATACTGATAGCAAATTCATGGTGAATAAATTTGTATTTGCCAAGGTTTTATAGCTAGTTTTACTCATTTTCAATTTTATTTCCATAGTAAACAATAGTACACATAAACACCATGAAACCCTGGCTTCTACAAAATCAATCTTATCAATATGAGTAGACGGCAATACGTGCTTAAAAAGGAAATCTGTTTTAACACAACAGTTCAAGAATTAAAACGTATGGCCGAGACTCGGAAATTTCGCAGCAAGCAATTTTCGTATTTGTGATTGCACCTCGAACTGTTACTCTGTTGGATTAACGTGGCAAAAGAGCTTTGCGTTTGATATCATGACTTCAACCAGCGAAAAATCTTGGCAGGAATCCTTAGCAAGTTTTCGTTTTGGGGAGAATTGAAGTTAAGAATCGATTTCGTAGGCAAAACAACGTTGCAATAAATACGGATGATTCCCGGCCACTTTAAAAGTTGAATGTTTAATTATTACCGGATGGGTTTGCCAAATTGACCTGAACGAGTTCGAAGGTTAAATGAAAAATATGAAAATTCCTTGCTGCGAAAATTTGGCGTAATTTCATTTAGCGTTTTAAGTCTTAGTCGGTGGGATTAATTTGGTGAAAAAGCTTAGTGTTTGACATCACAATTTCAATCAGCCATAAAGTTTGGCAGGAATCCTGAATAAGTTGTCTTCTGGGGAGGTATTTAATCTAATGTAGAAAAATGAACTTCTATGACGGGTATTTCTTTAATTTAATCCGCTTCAGCCCAAATTGGAACTTTAACAAATATATAATTTGACGTTGAGAATGCGCCATATGTGATCAAATCAACTGCATGCGTGATGACAATGGAAACTCGCATTGAAAAATACATATTGTTCGCAAAAATGGCTCAAGTTAAAAACGATAGAAATATTGTCGATGCAGTTAATATTACCCAAAACCAAAAAAGGTAGAAAAACCCGCCAAGTTTCCAAAAACGGTCGGCCTTTGAAGGTAGTGGTATCATTCCACCAGGGAAAGGCCGCCAAGGTTAATCCTATTAGCCAAGTTAATCGCACATACTAATAGTTCGAAAGTTAAATGAAACCTAGAAGATTGCTAATGGCGGTAGCAATCTTCAAGTTTTCATTTAACGTCTAAAGTATTATTCGGTGCGATTAACTTGGCTAATATGATTAACCTTGGCGGCCTTTCCGTGGTGGAATGATATCACTACCTTCAAAGGCCGACCGTTTTTGGAAACTTGGCGGATTTTTCTACCAGTTTTGGTTTTGTGTGGATATCACAACTTTCATAGGACTGTGAACGTACATAAGGATACACCGTCTGTTTAAGATGCTTCAATCCCATTTTTGCACACACTGACTAACAATCGCTAATTTCATTCGCTTCATTCACTCAATCAGCGCATCCCCTTCAGTTGTTTTGTTTATCCCTGCAACTTCCCCTTAATTTTTCAAGATTTCGTTCACATTTAATCATGCAGAAACCCCCGAAGGTCGCTGTTACTAAAACAGCAGAACGCGCATCATTTTTTGGGGGGTTATTAACAAAAAACCCATTAGCTCGTGTATGCTCGTATTGTTGCGTAACAATCATCTAACGTCACCACGGCAACGTTAATGTTTCTTTATTTTGTCCTTCGTTACAGTTCAGTATTTAGTTCGTCCACGTTTTTACAATAAAACTAAGGACCAGTCTTGATTGTTCAAGCAATTGTTGCTTAAAATCTTTGGTTGAAACTTGGAAAAGAAACGAAATTTAAATTCGCCGGTGGCAAATTTCAAAACCCTCCCACGCATTTGTGCTGACCCCTACAAACCCCAAACCAACAAAAGGACCATCCTCAGATCACCATGCATCCGTGTGCAAAAGTTCAGGTACGTTAGGCCTGCTCAATTTTGCGCTAGCCATGAGCAGAAAGTCTATGGGATTTAACATGGGAAAAATCTTATTAGCTAGTCAGCTAGCTAGCTATTGTGTACGCGGCGCATCTTGAGTCCTGCGAGTATTTTACGAGCTGCCATGTCTTCCTGGAGGGGGCGGCTTTAATCGACGGCCGCCATTGTTTTTGGAACCATCTTGGATATCAACAAGGTACACTGCTACTAAAAACGTACAACCGATTATCTGTGTTCGTTCTGCGGAGAACTCAAGATAGGCCGCGGACACTAGAGACAGTAACATAAAAACAACGTTATTGACGCATCTTTTTCTCTATGATTGGTGGACACTCATCCTTTAAATTTTAGTTTTTCTTAATCTCTGACCCTTCCCCTTACATTTTCCACAATTTGAAACATTTCTGTCGCATTGGGATTTATCCTCAACATGCCAAAATATGCTTTCAATTGCTTACAGTTAACATACACTTGTCTGCTAGTGAGCCGCCTTTTTATCATTAACAATCAATTTTTAACTATCGGATGTCTACAATGGGATGACCTACTGTTACTTGGCGGCGACACACTAGCGTGTGTTTAGATCATACACGGCGAGCCGTGTATATATTTGATTGAAGTTCTCTTTCCAGCATAACTAAAACTATTAATTTTTCCGTTCCTATTCAATATATTTCGACCAAACTTGGCCAGATAGTAGATAGGTATAGAAGGTATATTTATACCAACTTTTACACATTTCCGTGTAAGAGTAAACGTACGGAGCCACACGTAAATTTGAAAACTGTTTACTTCTTGTTGTTGTGGTTGTTCTTGTTCTTGTTTGACACGGTTTCAGAAAAAAACTACTGCACCTACTTAAAATCTGAAACGTGATCTAGGCCAGAAATTTCCCTGGGCTTTATCCTCACAGAGACCACTTTTTCTATTGGTCGAGCCGTTCCGGAGTTACGGGACCCAGTACGATCATTTTGATTGTTTTACATTGTTTTACATTTGTTTTAACCATTGTAATTAGGGAACAATGCCACTCAGCAAACTCCAGATGCAGGCTCAACTTGAAGTTGTCCGAAAGTGGCCAGCAACTTTCGACTGCATGCATGGAGCATTGTTCCGCGACGCCATAGCTGTAAAAAAGGTACACGGATTACAAACAAAAACGTCAAGTCTGCCGTAAAAAAAATGGGGTTATATGATTGAATTTTCACTTGTTAAAATGTACACGTATAAAAACCGGATGATTTTTAATTGAAATAATAAAATGTACAATTCAGAAAATTGCATCTGTTTAGGTGCTGTTGTGCTTAACCAACCATATATTTAAAACGTAAAGCACAACAGCACCTAAACAGATGCAATTTTATCAATTGTATATTTGATTATTTCAATTAAAAATCATCAATTTTTATCCGTGTACATTTTAACAAGTAAAAATCCAATTATATAACCCCCTTTTTTACGGCACACTTGACGTTTTTGTTTGTCATTTTTATTTGTATTCGTACTTAAAGGGATATATCTCCGAGCGCCATTTTTCTCGATCCTCCACATCAAGTACGGCCCCAAAGGTCTATTTCCTTACCGTTAGTCTTTCCCTTGCTAAAAATCTGTTTTAAAATGTGGCGTCTAGCAGATTTTCTGTTGAATATTGGGGAACTTCATTTACGTTCTTCCAGAACGTATATGATGCTTTGCGCGCCTGCAATGACCTTTAAGTTTTATCTGTGTGTGCGCAGTACTAATTTTAATCGTTTGCTAGTAATTACTATGAGATCAAAAATCTAAAAGACTAATGCAGTAAAAATTTTAATGAATTATTCCAATAGATCGTCGAAGCAGAATTATAAGATACTAGCCCAGAAAATTCTAAATTATTATGATGTTAAAATACGAGAATCACTCTGGTTTGTGACGACACAATCTTTAACTTGATGCTGTTTCGTGTACTATTCCCAAAGCCAACCGAGACAGCAGCTACGTTCCTCGCTGCGAGGAACGCAGCTACCACCCCAGCCGACCTTGGCTCTGGTAAATGCGCGGATGGCGATCTGAGCGTGGCAGTTATAAGGCAGGCGGAATGTTATAAGGCAGGCCGGGTGTCCCTTTAATTATAATATACCACAGTCGTAAAGAAATACATGGCAAAGGTTATAAAACAAAGGATTTTTAAAAACAAAATTTATTACACATTTGCATTGTCGTAAGACGTTTACAATCGATAATAATCGGAACAAACGTAGTAAGTTCCAAAAAATGTGATATCATACCAAAACTAGCACGCAGGTAGAGGGGTTCACCTAGTTTACCCCATAAAAAGGAAAAGTCTAATCACAGCCCCAGTGGCTGCCACCGAGTTTCTCCTCCCAACCCTAATAACTCAGTCTTAAAGTGGCACTATCACCTAATGAAAATTATACGAAAGTGTGTCATCTAGCGACAGTGATATTGTTAATCTTTACAGCTTTTCACTCAAATGTTAAGGAGGCTCGTGGCTTGTTTGTTTTGTTAAAGGGGTACATATCCCAGCGCCATTTTTTCCGATCCTCCACATCAAGTACGGCCCCAAAGTTTATTGACTTACCGTTAGCCAATCCCTAGCTAAAAATCCGTTTTAAAATGTGGCGTCTAGGAGCTTTTCGGTTAACTTTATTTACGTTCGTCCCGAACATATATGATGCATTGCACGCTTACAATAACCATGACGTTTCATATGCGTGTGCGTGTACTAATTTGCTAATAATTACCATGAGATCAAAAATCTAAATCTAAATCATAAGACACTAGTCTAGAAAACTATAAACTGTGATTTTAAAATACGAGAATCATTCCGGTTTGTGACGGCACAATTAATGCGTTCACGCTGGCTTGTCTATTAGGCGTAATGCCAGTTGAGATAGTAGCTTCGTTTTTCGCTGTGAGGAACGAAGCTACTGTCTCTGTTGACCTTGATTATGGTAAATGCGCGGATGCGATCAGCGCGTAGCTGTTATAACTTAAGGAGGAAGGTTATAAGGCAGGCGGTATGTTGCTTTAAAAGAAGTGGCGTTGTGCATTTTTTCACTTGATGAAAGCAAATGCTAGAGCTAGATGTTGCCAGATCCTGTAGACTTTCAATCGGTGATAGTACCACTTTAACTGAGGCCTATAGTGGTTGTAAGCTAAGCTTAAAGTGATATCAGTTCGGACTAGGACACTTGGTAGCAGACATTAGGGTGTCTGATATCACTATTTTTTTATGGCAAAAGCTTGATGG
The DNA here is from genome assembly GCA_023313725.1 of Lithobius niger. Lineage (NCBI taxonomy): Eukaryota > Metazoa > Arthropoda > Chilopoda > Lithobiomorpha > Lithobiidae > Lithobius > Lithobius niger. The sequence continues at coordinate 18,909 of JAHWFP010273024.1, forward strand.
GACCCTTTACCTGGGTGGGGTTACGTCATGATAAAGTTTTAAGTCGCTTAAAGGGATATACCTCCCAGCGCCATTTTTCTCGATCGTCCACATCAAGTACGGCCCCAAAGGTCTATTTCGTTACCGTTAGTCTTTCCCTTGCTAAAAATCTTTTTTTTAAATGTGGCGTCTAATGGAACTTTGTTTACTAACGACCCGTCACTAAATGATGCATTGCACGCATACAATAATCATGACGTTTCATCTCTGTGTGTACATCTACTAATTTTTTAATAATTACCATGAGATCTAAAATATAATAGACTAATGCTGTAAAAATTAAAATTAATTATTCCAATAGATCGCCGAAGCAAAATTATAAGACAATAGCCTAGAACATTATAAATTTTGATTTTAAAATACGAGAATCACTCCGGTTTTTGACGACACGATCAATGGGTTCACGCTGGCTGGACTATTAGGCGCAATGCCAATTGAGACAGTAGCTACGTTTTTTACTGCGAGGAACGAAGCTACCGTCTCAGTCGACCTTAGCTGTGGTAAATACGCGGATGTGATCGTCGCGTGGGTGTTGTGAGGCAGGCGGAAGGTTATAAGGCAGGCAGTATGTTGCTTTAAATACCTGAAAAAAAAATTGAATTTGAAAAATTCTTCTCACTTACATTATTACTGAGCTGGCTTCACAATGAATGAAACTTATCTTGCTTCAGTTTACCGATCAAGCAAACATCAGTGTGTGACTGATGTGGGTTTCATCATTTTATTACGCCAGAGGATGACAGGTGATTGTGAAAGTCCATGTCGCAAATCCACAAAGCACGCTTTATCCTATTTTCCGTGTGTGTAGGCATTTTCTCATTCATCAAGTTATAACAAAAACTAGAAGAGAGAGCATGGCGTTGGGGGCTTTTGTATATTCTCTCGCAATAAATTTGAACTTGAACCAAAACTTTTCCGTTTCCATTCGTGTTGCCAAGAGGAAATAGACATTTTTGTAAACGAGGGACTTCAAAGATACACCACCTACTGTTGCTATAAATTCACACATGAATCTACTGTCAATACAAAAATGAAAATAATTGCTGTCTATATCAAGGCAAATGTCACACAATGGTTATCCCGACTCAAACCCTGAACCTACCTTAATATTCGTTGAATCCTATGTTTACACAAATGAGGCGGCAATACCAGGGATAAAAAAAACAACCTGAAATGCAACTAGTAGGTTCATATGGCAAGCCATTCCGTCTTTTATTACAGAATTGCATAGATCTCTCTAATTCAATTGCAGATATCTGCAATTCATTTAAAGATATCTGCAATTCAATTACAGATATTTTTAAATACAGCGAATTGCAGACAGCGTCAAATGAATTACAGATATCTGTAATTGAATTAGTTATATCCGTAATTAAATTAGAGATATGTTTAATTCAACAGATATCTCTAATTCATTTAAAGATCTCTGTAAATATGCGCTATTTATATACTTTAAAGGGACGGTAGCGGCTCGGTCATTTTTATTAAATTTCTACGATACACTACCGGATGTAGTTTTTTTAAGAAATCACCTAACATTTATTAAGGGGTCCACGTGCCCAATTTCAGTATTAAACGTAGCACATACCTTATTTTTGTTTTTTCTTCTCGTGGCGGTCAGGATTTTAGAAAATTCGTGCCAAGATGCGTACTGCTTTCGACCATGGAACTCGTATAGTATCACGTAGTTCGACAGTATACCAAGGTCGAGTGGAACGATAGTATTAGGAAAGGTTGGTCATTCCCGAGCTCATTATCTTTTTTTCCCGCTAAATGACGTCACTGGAGCTTGTGATTTTATGGGTACTTTTGTGCGCATGTGCGTAAAAGTTATATGAATTCATTGAGTTGCATTGCGCAATGTATTAAGTCTACCTACCATGATGCTAAACAGTATTGTTTTTGTGGGGCCCTAAAGATATTTATGTCGTTTCTCAAAGAAACGTTTCCTAAGAAACACGTGTTTCCCAGCAGGCTTTAGCCAACAACATTATTAACACGGATAATTAAAATTCCATTGAACAACAAATTCTTACCAGATTACCCAAGACGAGAGTAGCTGACGTCGTTGCGTCGAAACCAAAACAATGGCATACTTTACGATGATCGCTTGTAATGGTGCTCTCCGTCTGATAACAAACGTTGCAATTTTCAGTCCCTTTGTCGATTGTACTGGTAGGTTAATGCACTTTAAAACAATTTACACCGGCGCGGTCCGGCTTACGTTTGATGATGAGTACTCGTTCGTTTGTTAGTCCAATTTTGTGTCGATTCATCAGCAAAATCAAAAGCCAATGAGATGCAAGAATCGGTAAAATGGCGCGAAATGGGGCAGAGACGTCAGACGCGTTTGAAGCAGCTCCCAAAAGCTCGCACGGTTTCTCGCGGTAAAGCGTAAGGGCACGTTTACGCAACCACTTACTTTTGCATTCTCGCAGCTAGAAGCTAGAAATCACCTCAAATTCCAACATGGCGGCGGTTTTATGTCTGCCACCTCGCAACGAAAACAGCAAATAACGTGAATTCAGAATCGTTTGGGGAAAATGTTTCGTCATGAGGAATTCTTTATATTATTGGCACGGATTATAAGACTACAAGTATTTACTCAAACGATGTCGGATTTAGCTAATCCATTTAGCATTGTTACCATGGCAATGTCACCTTTGTCATCACGATTGAGTTCTAGCTGCGAGAATGCAAAGGCGAGTCGCTAAGTAAACGCGCCCTAATAGTAAGTGGGTCCACCCTATCAAAGTTACGTATAATTCAAGCTCCCTGGTTTATTCCATATAATCTGTATTTCGTGACACAAAACTTTTGGATGGCAACACCTATATTTTCCCGTTATTTTTAATGGGCAAACAGGTAACAGTAATATTTACTTGACACATGGTTTTTGATGTTCAGCTTACGTCGCTTATGCTTTGTGTTTTTTTTAAGTTCAAAAGGGTTGAATGTAACATGTTTTTTTTTTCTCATTTAGGCTAACTCTTCATCAGTAGTTTTGAGAACAGTTAACCTCCCTTGCCTACTACGTCAATAAGTGTTTTCGAAAGTCTTTAGCTATGACACATTTTAGGTTTTATGCTACATTTAAGTGAGACTATACTTGGAAAATATACTATAGCCTGTTTCTTTTTTGTCATAAGCCCATACTCGAAGAATATATAATTCTTTACCTTTTTCACATCAATTCAATTGTCGAGGACGTAAACCATTGTAGCGTGACGCCATAGCGTAAATCTCTTATATCCTGAAGCATAGTAGGGCATATTTCAGGTTCTTGGGGTAAAATAAAAATTAACTTGTGGAGGAATGGCAGCTAAGCAGCTTTCAATGTAAAACTTGACCCTCAATAACGATGGAAATGTGTTACTAGTAGTTTCTAGTTTCTCTGCTCATCCACATGTTAATTCCCATAGGGTGATTATTCACCGATACCGAGTTAGCGGGAAGGCTTACCGCAATGAAATTTGACGATTGGCTGCAGTCAGAGCCCCCTAAGAAAGAAAGGCCGAGTCAGTGCCTGCAAAACCACGCACAGAAAACATTGCGCAATCCGTCGAAACGGCCGCTGGATGGCAGCTAAGGCATGTGCCGCTTTCTGCGAAGAAAGCATGGCCAAGAGTGCTATCGCGTGCATTCAGGCTATTTAAAATAAAAATGGTAAATTGTTGTTTGCCTTTCTGTAATTCCACGGCAAGAATATTAATTTGAAAGGGTTTGAATTACCATGAATTATCCTCAGACCGCTATTTTACGAGCCGATGGGTGGAAAACATTAGCCTAAAAGGTTGGATCAGCCACTTGAATGAAACTTTTGTTTTTTTCTTTGAATGAATTGTTGATTCCCCATTTGTCACCTTATTGTTGTGTCTGTGTTTTTTTTTTTTTTGTATTTATGTTTTATATAATAATAAAAGGCAGTACATTCATAAAAAAAAAATGAAACTTGTCGGCATTTTCGTATTAGTTTAATTTTTCAAGGATGACGTTGTCCTTTATGGACTATTAGAGAACACAGAAGGAAATTAAAATAATAAATGACGTTGTAGCTAAATTAATAGGCTATAAAAATATGGCTACTATTTATAATTTGGATTTACGTTGAAAAATTCCGTACCCCCAATTTGATAATCGACGAAAAAAAAATTTGTCAACCATCAATAAACAAAATTAACAGAGTGATTTAAAAAATATCTCAGCCAAAGTTAAAAAAAAAAGTGAAAACAGGGACCATGTTTCTGGATCCAAAATCCAATTTTCTTTTTTTTTAAGATTCTTTTTTTTTTTTAACTTAGAAATTGGGTGGAAAAAAACGAAAAATAGGAGCCACTTTACTGGATTCAGATTCGCTTTTTGGGACATTGTCGCAACTTCACAACTTTCACAACTTTCACAATTTTCACAACTTTTTTTTTTAAACTTTCGACTGAAAAAAAAAGTTTGAACACAGAAAAAGTTATTGTTTAAACCATTTTTGAATCACGGAACTGTCAAACGTCACGCTGAGTCCTAATAAGTATCAGACTGTGAGGGAAAAAAAACTAACATATATATTTACACTTTTCTCTCAGTCTGACGGGACGAATATTTATCCATTATTCTGCACAACTTGAGCAGCAGATGACAACAATCAGATGAAAAAAAACAGACAAAACTGAAATAGAAAACCAGTAGGAATGGAACTGTCGAAAATAAGTTAAAAAGACATGGCCCTCTCGAAAAAAAAAACGTTCTTGGGCATTAGACCTACAAAGTAAGTTGGCAATTTATGCCTACTTTTATTTTTAATATTTTTTAATCCAACTTTCAGGTGTGCAATAAAATATGTTTCCGTTTTGACCTATAATTTTTTTTCCCAAATGAAATGTAGTTTTGGGTGTATCTGTCTGCTTATTTCTCGTATTATTTTGGTTATTAAAGAAAATTTTGTGCACAAAATTATGAAACTATCGAATTATTTAAAGTCATTGACATAGCTTGATTTCTAACAATTTAAAGCAGTCATTATAAATCAGTGCAGGACTAATAATGAAGTACGATATTGTTGTTCAGAGTAATTCTTATTTTTTTTAATCATTACTTTACGTTTTTCTTTGTTCGTATTTAATTTAAGCTTTTACTTAAAATATCAACCCGATTTAGGAAGCTACTGTCTGTTTCTAGTCGCTAAAAGTAGAAAAAACTAGCAGCCGCGAATGCTAACTTAGCGCCAAAGTGGCACATGCCAGGAGCGCCCTCCTGCGGCGAACGTTGGCGACTTACTGTGCGCGTTTTCCAGCATTACGGGAGCTACGGTTGACTCGGCCTTTCTTTCTTAGGGGGCTCTGCTGCAGTATGATACGAACTGCATACCTTTTCTGGTTTACAGCCTGGTGGTGTAACGGGAATGGTGTGGGAGGGCACGTAAGTACGAAAGTATTGTTATAACCATTGTTAGTATTGTCGGCATCGTCTCTGATTGAAGGCAAAAGTACGGACAATGACAACGTGTATACTGACCGTCACAAATGTAAAGAACGTTGCGAAAGAAATTGTGTCTACGTCCAATTCACAGATAACAAACAAAATATCAAAATGAAGCCAAAAATAATAACCAAAAACTTGTAAAGACGCGACTAAGTTGAGAATGGTTCGGCCTCTCAAAAGAGTGATATGAAATTAAAATATTAGAAAAAGTTACCTCTCAAGCTATTGTTGACGGGGCACTTTATTTACACAACTGCAGGCTGGTTGAATTGAGTGAGTTTGATACACATTAAAAAAAAAAAAAAGTAATGTCATATCATAAACCAAAACTGGTAAAAGGAACCGCCAAGTTCCGAATGGTTCGGCTCTTCAAATGAGTGATATTAACACACCAAAACATTCGCCATGTTAATCGCACTGAATAATACTTTGAACATTAAATGAAAGCTTGAACATTGCTACCTACTGTAATAACATTGTAAGATGTTGCTGTCGCAACAAATGTTATTATTATTATTCTTTTTTTATTATTATTAAATCTACCAGACAGATAGAAGAGATGATTAAGCATTGTTTCCTTTCTGGTGACCGCTTTGCTTTAGTGTGGTCTTTTAAAGTTCTTGTTAGGCCACTTTCGGAGTATGCCAGCAGGGGTTGGTCCCCATATTTCATCAAGGATGTTAATCTTGTTTAAGTTCCTCACTTGAATGGCGATTCGAGGTGAGATTTAGTTTAGAGTAAGGATAAAATAAATAAATAAATAAATAATTACACGATGCACGAGGCATCCACCCACTCAATCCCAAGCGGCAGATGTTAAGTGGCAGACACCACCATCAGGAGAGTTGTTTTTTGCCGCATGAGGGAGGAAACCGGAGTACCCGGAGGAAACTCTCGCGCAACGGGCGGGAAACAACTGGAGAAAAAACCCGTACATATACACTTCCCTTCACCAGGATCGAACCCTGGTCTGTAAGAAGCCAGAGATGTACAGTTGGGACCAGGACGCCTATCGAATCTGACGCACCAGTGCTCTCAGCAACCCGTGCACCCGTGTATTGTCGATGGGCGGTAATGAAATTTCGATTACTCGGTTATTGCAGTACCTTCATATGCGATATTTGCGATTATTGCAATGTTTCTCAATATGTAAGTCAAGCTAATTTAAGTTGATAGATTTGTCATAACAGCTCTACTACTACAGTAGGCCTATTAACTATACACATTTAGGCCTAGTACTCCTAAGATTAGGCCTGTATGTACGTAGTTAATAAGCCCAGTTAGTGTAGTGTTAATACAAAACTATGAAAAAAAATTATTCAAAATAATCAAGCAGTTTCAAATATTTAATTAGGCTATTTGTAATACGACCGTATTGTCTCGCAAATAAGCTGAGCTTGCAGGTAAGCCACCCCCAGAAAAAAGACATTACCTGAAAAAAAAAAAAAAAACGTGCACACAAGCCAAACATTTTTTGCACAATTCATGACTTGTTAAGAAGTGAAAATGTTGATATTGATTAATAAACAGACAAGTTAAATCTAACCCTGTTAAAATTACACTGCAAAAAAAAATATATGAATAGGGTACTCAATGTATTTGCGTAGCTAAACTCATTTTTTACGACTGGCTTCGCTAATGGACGGCAGACAGAAATGTTATAGTTCAACGTTGTGCAAGATTACACAAACATGAGCAGCTTATCTTATACAAGGGCTTTTCTCAACAAACCCTCTACCTGGTGGAGAAATGTATTCTAACCATGGTAAATGCATGGAATTTTTTTTCAAATATTCACAGTAAATTCTTTTATTTAGTTATCGAGGAGCACACGACAGTTCCTGTTACTCCAATTCTTGCACTATTTGTCGAAATTGTGCTCGTAATTCTCACTGCTAATTTCGAGGTTCGTTTCAAGTTTTTGTGAGAACCACTCAGTTTCTACTGACGCCATCGATCAAGTGACCAAAACTCTTGCCTAGCCCTACTTTCCACAGTTTTTTTTTCCTTTCACACAAGCCTCAAATCGAGCGTCACACATCGGAAACAGATTCTTAACATACATGAAAAAAAAATTTTAAAATACTAGAATGCTGTATTGACATAATTCGAGGTTCGATTCACCTTTTAGAATCGCACACAGGCTTATGTCGGTTATTAAAAATCAAGAAAATCTGCTGATTGTCAACTTTCAACGTTGTTTTGTTTTAATTTGGTGACTTACATGGCATAGACAAAGCCACAGCTGTGCTGGTTACATGAATGGAAAAACAAACAAAAATTCAAAATAACTCTTGTGTCAAATTTGAGGTTTCTGTTGACCTTTTAAAATGGCTCACAACCATATTTTGGGCTCGTTCGTTTTAATCTGGGCTTTAGGAGGGAAGGAAAGAAAGCTGGCGCACTTGTCACTAACTCCACCTGTCGGAATGAAAGAAATTGTTGGGGTTGAAGACATGATGTGGCAGAACAACAGCGATCCTGGAGGGAAATTTTGCCACTACACAGAAATAACACATAAAATGCGTGCAGCGTTACACACAATACTGGGAAATAAAGCGACAGCAGCGTTCATAGCGGAAAATGTTCTTTTTACAGCGACATAGCACAAGAAAGCTGTGTAACATTGCAAATATTGGTGTTAAATATAACGACAGCAGCAACTCAAGCAATAATATTTTCACTATACACGGCTAATTTATGTAATTTCATACTACAACAAAATGTTTTTAATTAAAGCTATTGTTGACGCCTTTCACGTACATTTTAGATGTCGCCAAACACAGGGGTGTTTGCAGAACGAATTACTGGAGGGAAGGGAAGCTAAAATTTCTATTTCTAAAACAACTGAAGTTTTTTTTTTTTTTGGTCTCTCCCCCTATGCATTTTTCGTTGTTTGTTAATAACCTCCCGTTTCTCCGAGTGACACTCGTTTTTTAAACTCACAATTCTGGTTGCTATTCCTCTCCTCTCCATGGATTCGGCCATGGAAACACAATTATACAAAAGAAACAACACACAACGATTGGTTGAAAAGTGTGATATTTTTTTTCATGCGTGAAAAAAATATACTTCAATGGTACTGAAGAAGCAACTGAAACTTTAGAGACTGAAACCTTATGATAAAAAAATTTGACCACTGTCTAAAATATTCGTACACTGCAAAAATGGCGTTGTGAGTTACAACACTATACATAATCCTAAAATTTGTTATAAGGACGCTCTGGGTCTTATAACGACGTTTTAAGCGTTGTAAAGCACAACGTCCACAAACGCAACGTCTAAAATCGTCTTCCAAGGACGAATATTTGTAGATGTGGCGTGTTTAAACGTCTACAGAATAGGTGTTGTAAACCACAACGTCTATAGGTGTTGTAAACCATAGCATACATGTAGGTGTTGTAAATCAAAACGTCTATATGTGTTGCAAGCTACAACGTCTATAGCTGTTGCAAACCACAGTGTCTATAGGTGTTGCAAACCACAATGTCTATAGATGTTGCAAACCACAACGTGTATATGTGTTGTAAACCACAGCATTGTTGTAAATCAAAACATCTTTGCGTGCTGTAACGCACACGTTAATGTTGTTTTTCATGAGTAACTTCACACACAACTTCTGAATACACTGTGCTTGTTGCTGCTGTCTTTGCACATCTACAAGAATATGAACACAATACACTATTTACGGCTAAATGTACAATAAAATGATCTGTACTCTTTCACACATTACTCAAGTAACGTTAGGGCATCACGTCACAAGCAGTTTCTCACGAGTAACTTCACACATAACTTCAAAGTAAGATATATCCTTGTTGCATGTAATAGCACACAGCTCCGAGTAAGTAATCAAAACTTAGGGATAGAAGTATCTACAAATAATGTGCACGTCTGCAAATTCACTTGTTGTTTACTTGCTCGAATATCAAGGACCGCTGCCACGGTCCTTATGTAAGCCTCAGCATGAACTTCCATGTTAAAC